>CM067513.1:23200279-23400279 GCA_034509495.1 Acestrorhynchus altus
TATATATATATATATATATATATATATATATATATATATATATATATATATATATATTATATATTATATATACATACCAAAAAATATATAATCGTGACAGATCTAACCCAGACTAATCTAATAAACAGTTGAATGCTTATCTTAGAACACAGAATGAGCAATAAGTTTAGGAAATGACTTAACTGCTGGCTGTGAGTGGGATAGCTTGAAAATCCTACTTACCTGTTTCAGAATGATTCTAGCAACCAGTCGTACAGTTTCTGAAGGACACCAGTTCTCACCATATGAACACATGGCAGAGCACTCTAGCTTGTGCATGGGCCAATCTCCTTTCTAGTAAAAAGTCAAAGTGAACAGTTTATACCAGCTTTTAACTTAACACAGCAAATTGCTAAACACTTCTGAACCCCAAAATAACCCATTAGCATCAGGCAATTAATTTCTAGATAAACTTTTACAGCTAGTGAAAGAAATTCTATCTGAAAATAAGATTTAAACATGTTCAGAAGATCACATTCCATAACCATGGGTATGAATCTAAGGCATTATTGACCTTTAAATTATTTCTTTAAACTTTTTTCTAAGCCATAAAGTTTTGTTGCACTGTTCCTCCAATTAATTTTTACCATAAAGACCCATTTCTCTGCTCCAGTTTCACATTTGAAATTAAATCTATCAGCCATGATTAAAGTTCACATATCAGCTATGGTTATTTACATACGCTCCAGTTTCCCTGAATTGAAACTACAGCACTTTCTTACACACTCTGCTGTGACTTCAGGACACTATAATGTTAGTGTAAATAATAACAATGAAAAATCAAAAGTATTTTGTTTGACAAAACAATATATAGAAATGCTGGTTGCACATTACAAAAGAAAAAAAAAATTTTCTTTACACTGATTCAGCTGCTACATATTTAAAAAAAAATTGTACTCAATATAGCATATCTTGTGATATGAACATTTGAATGTTTCTGGAAGCACCTTTTGTACAGAGACAGTTTAGTTTATTAAATACAATGCTGGAAAATCAATTGTATCCAGTTTATTGAAAAATATTTGCCAGATTAATCGATTATCAAAATAATCATTAGCTGCAACCCTAATCAATATATACTTTTTTCACAATATTCTATTTTTGACTCTGTGTTTATAATTCAAATCCTGCATTGATCTAAAAAATGTCAGTTCCATGCATCTGTGTCTGACCACACCTGTCATTTACTTTGTTTACTTTGAACAAGACACCAATCCACCATTTGTGTTGGGACACAGGTGGAATTGTCACTGCATTTAACCGATCTATACAATGAACACACACAAAATTATTTCATTAAAAGCTCACCTTCCTATAACAAAAACAAAGAGCACAGGACAGCAGCAAAACCACAGCATCTCAGTGAAAAGGTGGAAACTTACAATCATAAAGAAATAAGGGCAAAACAGTGCATGCTGTGAATTTAGCCATAGTGGAGTTTGATGAAAAATAGGAATTAGTCAAAGTATGTTGTATTTAGAGCAGACTGCCCTGAATCCATGGTATTACTGATGCTCAATTTTACTAACTAGTAATGAGGGCTGCAAGTGCTGACACACACAGACTCCTACTTTCCCCTTTGACCTTTTAATCCCACAAGTCTATGTTTTAAGTCACTGAAAGCTGAGCTTTTGGAAGACCCTCTCAATGGTGTAGAACCTTTTGGGTTCCAAGGGTGTCCATTTTGTGGACAAATGTGTTTAAAAAAATAGCAATAAGGGCCATAAAGGACTCTGCCTGTGCATGCACACAAATACACAACAAAAATAATAATAGAAATAATAATAATAATAATAATAGTGACTATAATAATATAAGAGTAGTAATAAAAATAATAAGAGCAATATTAATACTACTAATAATAGTAACAATAACAGTTATATTATTGAAAGGGGGAGGGAACCCTCCCTCCCAAAGGATCAATAAAGTTCTATTCTATTCTACAATAATAACAACAACAACAAAAATAATAATAGTAATAATAGTAGTAATAATTGTACTACTAGTAATGAGGGCTGGTTGTATTACCTGACACTCCACATTGCAGTAGTAGGCTTGTTTACATTTCCCACACTTGGATAATGCTTCTCTTCTGCACAGAAACAATAAAGAAGACGTTATCCTGTGTTCTGGTGTGAACTAACCCAGCTGCCCTGCTGACAGCAGACCGGTACCGGAACCGGGACCTACCGGGCGAAGCAGAACTCGCAGTGGCTGCCCCTCTCATTCTCAGTCAGGACGTAGGAGTAGGCAGGGCAGGAGAAAAGCAGATCTCCGACTCGGAACTGTCTGGTTGCTCTGACGCCTCGGCCTTTACCCGGGCTGAGGAACCTCTCACAGCCCTCGATCCCCTCACACTTCATACTGCGATCGCACGTCCTCCGCTAAAGCTTCCTGTAAACGACGTTCCTGATTACTGTTTACAGAAGATAATAATCAATATCCTTCTTTCCTTTTGGAAATTCAGGTTGGTGACTACGGCAAGCCTGGTGACGCCAAAAAGACTCGCCACATGGTAAAGAAGAGACGGACAGCCCGACAGCGTAGGGCATTATCAGTTGCAGCATTCTGCGCGGTCCTAAAGCCGGCAAAAGCGAGATCAGTTCATTAACGGAACGCTTCTGAACTTTTACCCCTGACTCACATCTGACTCTGCTGTAGAGAATCAGCTGTGAATCAGCTCTGACTGCTGCAGGCACTCAGCTCTGACTCAGATCTGACTCGGCTCTGACTCTGCTGTAGAGAATCAGATGTGAATCAGCTCTGACTGCTGCAGGGACTCAACTCTAACTCTGCTGTAGAGAATCAGATGTGAATCAGCTCTGACTGCTGCAGGGACTCAGCTCTGACTCGGCTCTGACTCTACTGCAGAGACTCAGCTCTGACTCTGCTGCACATACTCAGTTCTGACTCTGCTGCAGGGACTCAGCTCTGACTAAGATCTGACTCAGCTCTGACTGCTGCAGACACTCAGCTCTGACTCTGCTGCAGACACTCTGCTTTGACTCAGCTCTAAGATCTGACTCAGCTCTGACTCTGCTGCAGAGACTCAACTTTGACTCATATCTGACTCTGCTGGAAAGATAGTTCTGAGTCAGCTCTGACTCTGCTGCAGAGACTCCACTCTGACTCAGCTGAGAATCTGCTGTGACTCTGATTCAGAGACTCAGCTCACACTTCACTCTGACTCAGCTATGTCTCTGCTGCAGACACTCAGCTCTAACTCAGCTGTGACTTAGCTCTGATTCTGAATCAGCTGTGACTCTGCTGCAGAGACTCAACTCTGACTCTGAAGTAAATCTGAAGTAAATGCTTTCTTTCATATGATAAAAGCACTCATGACCGCTTATATATACCCCTCATCAAAACTTTATGTTGTTTTTATTTTGTCTCTTTCCTGCTGTTGTTATTTAGAATTTCCCTTCCTGCTTCCTCTGTGTCACAAGTTTATTTCATACTGTTGGCACCACATTTAAATGAATTGCATTAGTCCGTATATAAACCCTTTCTGTTGCATCCTAATGTTTAACAAAACAGTCAAATGTGTTCCTGTAGCACAAATTACTGTCAGTTTCTACATCTGATTACTGCCAATATCTGTCCATCTGACTTCTGTTGAGATCTGTTGAGATCTGTTGATATGAAGTAAAAGCTTCCTTTCAATTGATATTAGCACTCAGTTGACCGCTCATCAAAAAAGGTTGTTTTTATTTTGTCTCTGTCCTGCACCACCAACATCATGTTGTTATTTAGAAGTGCTACAGGTTTAGAATTTATCATATGACAGAGGTGGTGATGATCCACTTCTGACAAAGCAGGTTCAGTAAAACTCTATATAGTTTTATATATATTTAACAATTGCAATGCTGTGTTTTGAGTTCATGCAGTGGTAATGCATAACACAATTCATTTGATTATAAGGAGTTGGAAGTAATCTTTATTATTTTTAAATCAAAATATTTGCACTTCATTTTCACAGCAGTGTATAAGATTTCATTTATGTTATGATTTTTTTCTTTACTACAATGTGCATCTTTAACTTTAAATCTTTAACATGAGGACAGTAGTTAGTTTTTTGGAGAATCGAGAGTAGAGACACACAGTTTTTTGTCCTCTCATGCTTCCTTTTGTTTAACCCTCTTTGTGAAATTGTTTTAGTAGCTGGATAACCAGATATACTTTTTTGTATGAAGCTAAAATCTACTGAGTGGTTCTGTTGATATTTGTTCTTTGGCGACATTAATTGAAAGTTGGGAAAGGGAAAGTTGTCAGAGCATCAATCTAAGGCTCCTCCAAAAGTCTCTAGTTTTCTACTAGGTGTTTAGTCGGGTTGATATCTGGAGATATCAAGGAACAAAATGAGATTTCAGAAGATTTTCAGACTGGCTAAAGTTGATCTAGACATGACAGGATAAGGATTTGGACTGCCTTAAATACCCCTCTATGTCGCCATCTTCTGGAAAAATATTTCCAATTATTCTTAATGAAAGGGATCTTTAATAAACCACTTTAATAGGGGAAAACCTATGTTCTATCTGCACATTTAATAATAATGATTAAGTGCAACATATTAATGCATTATTATTATTAATGAATAAGTATTATTAATAACAATCCAGTGCTGGGCTTGGTGTTAAACTAAGTTAGTCTGCGACTCATGTGCCCTGAATTAAATCTAAACAACATCATAAACAACATAACATCTTAATAATCTTTACAAATATATACAAATTAAATATTTACAGACCACCAGGACCCTACTTTTAAAGAATATAGTGATTTTTACTGCAGACTTTGCAGTGTGTAGTGATAAAGTAATAATTGTAGGAGATTTTAACCTTTAAACCTTTTAACCTTTTTAACCTTGACTGTCAAAAATACTTTTAACTAATACTCTCTACACCTTTCACAAAAAGATCTGTACTTTTACTCTCTATATTTTTCTTATTTTTATTTTTGAATCACTGTTTTAATCGGGTACCAAATCATACCTAATCTGAATCTCATACAGCCCCCCTTCCTCCTTCCTCTGTGTCACAAGTTTATTTCATATTGTTGGCAACACATTTAAATGAGATGCGAATTGACATTACTATCAATGTTAACCCTTTCTGTTGCATCCTAATGTTTAACAATCAGCCAAATGTGTTCCTGTAGTACAGATTACAGTCAATGTCTCTCCATCTGATCACTGCCAATATCTGTCCATATGATTACTGTCAATATCTGTCCATCTGACTACTTTCTATATCAGTCCATCTGATTGCTGTCGATATCTGACCATCTTATTACTTTCAATATATGTCCATTAGCTTACTGTCCATTAGCTTACTGATGATAGCAGTCCACCAGATTACTCACAATATCTGTCTATTGCATTTACATTTAGGCCTTTTGGCAAATTATCTAGTGTGCCTTACAAAAGTGCTTTGCTGTTCACTCAGAAAATATCATTAGCTAGTTTATAGAGGATAGAGTTACCTCAAGATTAGATACTGCCAAATACACAAATTGTGTGGTTGGATACCTTGATACCCATCTACATTCAGTATAATTTTAAACCTTTAATGTGTTAAATGCCCTAAAAAGAGATGGGTTTTCAGTCGGCATTTGAGGACAGCAAGAGCTGTTCAGACACCCAGGAAAATTAAGACAGACAGAAAATAATCTGGATACTTGTCTTCCATGTATCCTGAGGGATGTTGGGTGAAGATAAGCTGTACTTAAGGCTCTTGGTTGTTTTGACCATTGCCATCAAATGCAGAGGAGCTGGTCAATTTTTGTTTTTGTAGGCCAGGATCAAGGCCTGTTCAAGGCATGTTTTGAGTCTGAAAAGGAGTTCCATATCTGAACTTGGGAACATTAAAGATGAGCCATGCCCCTGCATTTTGGATCAGTTTCCAGGGCCTGATATATGTATAGGAAGGCCAGGTAGAAGGGAGTTGCAATAGTCAAGTTTTGAAATGATAAGAAACTGAAAAAGCTGAGATTTAAGATGAAACCTGGGTGTCAGAAGGTAGGATAGAAAGGAAGAGTTGAGTGTCATCAGCATGGCAGTGGTAAGAAAACCCATGAGAGATACTTTGCCAAGAGAATGAGTGTAGAGAGAAGAGAAGAAGAACACCAGGAACACAAGTCTGCATGGAGCAGATGTGGCCTCCCGCCATGTTACCTGATAAAAATGCACCTCCAGGCACAATGCAAACCGTCGCCATACTAAACAGGTGATTCTGATCAGATTACTGACGATATATGTTACTGTCATCTATTTACTGTGCAATTTCCTTTCCTTTCTTCAAACATAATGCTTTTCATTTAAACCAAAAATATCTGTTTTGGTCTCATTCATTCACAAAACATTTTTTTTGTGAATGAATGAGACCCAAGCTCCTGAGATATTGACAGATTCTTGTTCTTTTGCTCAGTGCTTCCTGCTCAGTGCTTCCTGCTCAGTGCTTCCTGCTCAGTGCTTCCTGCTTGCTAAGAGTTTGGTGTAGCTGTGGATTAGCTGTTTGCTAGTACTGTTTGCTGAGTTAGCTGGTGTAGCTGTCTGCTCTTGCAGAGCCTGTTTTGCTGTTTGTTTGCTGGCTGTTCACTACTTGTGCAACTTGTGAAACTTCTTCTTCCATATTAACCATTTTAGATTATTTTTCAGACTTCTTTTGCAGCTCTCAGAAAGTGGAGTAGCTGTCTTCTCCGGCTGGTCTGTTTGCTTGCTCAGAGTGTGGCATGTTTAATGTAAACCCTTTTTCCAGCTCTAGTGATAATAATAGTGATAGTGTTTGTACTAAGTGTCAGATAATTAGCTCCCTGCTGGAAAAGGTGGACAAGTAAGAGGTGTGTCTAGGGTTTACTGAAGGACAGAGAGTTAAGTGCTCAGTATTAGCAGCCCCGGGTGCCTCAGGGAAAGTCAGCACCCCCTCGACTCCGGCATCAGAGCCCTCCCCTCCTGTTCACGTGTCAAACAGGTTTTCCCCCCTCTGCGAAACACCCGTTGAGGAGCCTGTTCAAAGAACAAGAACTTTTTGATTGTTTCTCATTGATTGAAAACACCTGACTCTAATTTCATCTTCAAACGATCTGCTAATTCTAAAGGATTGCATACTTTTGCCTCTCATGGATATGTAATATGGCATAATTTTCCTCAATAAATAAATGAGCAGTGTAATAGTCTCATTTATGTGATTTGTGTAAAATCAGGGGAAATATTGAAAAAGTTCAGGGTTTCACATTTAATCACCACTTGATGTCAAATAAATACTAAAACACTATATGTAAATCTGCTAAAATTAAGGCCTATGTGAAAAGACTGAAACAGACTATTAGTGTTCAGGGTGTATATATATATATATATATTCAGGGTATCAGAGCTGAGAATATTACCACATTCATCATCTGTGAGCAGGATATCAGTTGGCCATACATTGGTGCTATTAAAAAATCCAACAATGATTAGAACTTAGATCTAAGGTTTAGAACTAATTGGCCAAAAAACTATCTATTTTTTTTTTTTTTACTAAGAATTACTTTCTATGGTCCACCTGTAGGTCACATATCTTGAAAATGACAGCAGATATGTGATATAGATTTATTATTAGACTTTTATTGTCATGTACACCCAGTCATGAGATTCAGTTTTCCAAAAGGAGCTGAGAGAAACCCTGAGGAACTATCAGGCTTTCAATACAGTACTTACAGCTTTAAGATTTTCCCACATTTATCCCTCACCCTAACCCTAACACTAACCCTCAAACGTAACTGTATTTTGGGGGGATTTTATGTCATAGACCAACACAAAGTAGCAAGTATTTATGAATTGAAAATAAATTTATAGTTTAAAAAGAAATAAATATATGAATAAATAAAATATCTAAATAAAATCTAGTGTGACCAATTGCATTAAGAAGTCACCTAAAAATAGAGTCCATCTGTGTATAAAATATTCTCAGCATAACTACTGCTGTTTAGTGAAGGCCTCAGAGGTTGGTTAGACAACATTAGTGAAAAAAACATCATCATGAAAACCAAGGAAAAAACCAAACAGGTCAGGGATAATTTCTTTACCAACCCCCATCCCGTTTTTTATAGTATAGGACCTATACATAGAGCAGAGGGTTTGCATATTAAAGAGGGGGTTAGTGAGTTGCAGCTGTCCAGCTTGTCATCCCTTGCAGTTCTCCATCCTTCACACATCTCTCCTAACCATATTATACGGTTACAGTATGGTTATATTAATGATATTATAGTGACTTACTGTCACTATATGTATAATGTGACAAACGTGCTATCCTGAGCACAAGAAATTCTTGTGATGCACAACATGAAATAATTGCAGTGCTTGCTACTTTCATGTCTCTCTTTTTATTGGCTTTAGAAAAAAAATAAAGCAGCAGTCCTTAATCCCAGCATCAGTCTCAGGCTGGCTGGGATTTTGTTGAAATCATTCAACAGGTACAAAACATATTCTTGGTAAAGTCAACGTTTTGACTGTATTTTTCTGTCATCATGTGTTTTATGTCTCTCTATTCTGTGTTTTTATGAGATATTATAATTTCATGCTTTGCTGTTTTGTTTCACTATCTGCTGGAGGATTTTATTGTGGTTATGACTCATTCTTAGATTCTTTAAGATACTCAGTGAAGTATGTTTTTTAAATGTACTCTATAAACTCAATTGATTATTTAAGAAGATTACACTGGTGTTTTTCTCCTGCATTTTAGCAAAGTATAATTTGTGTAGAAACAATAGTTTTCTGTAGAGAACTTTCTTGCCAAATGCCATTTGTTATAATAATGTTTAATAAATATAACACAACTTACCATACCTGTTCCTCTGGAGCCCTGCTGATGACTTCTTGGCACTGGAATAAGAAAACTAAATTACAAAACCAATTATTTATGAAGGATGTCATCAACTTGTGTTCTAGAGATTAGATTACCAGAGATTTTTCTAATGAACTGAGAAATTTTACTGAACAGTGCTCCAGTTCACTAAAGGAATTTGTAAATCTTCACTCACTTTTGTCACATGAGCAAGCTAAACTGATCTCTAATCACCTCCCAACAGCCTGTCACAGTTTTTTTTTTATAACTTTTTTGTTTTATTTCTCTATCCAGTTTAACTTGTCATTTTTTGTTTTTCTTATTTATGTGTTTATTTATTAAAATTTGGTTTGTTACTCTTAAATGTAAACAATATAATTAGGACCTTATTTATTTCATTTATTTTGCATCCAAAATATATAAATATTTCTTTTCCCTACCTTTTTCTAAATCTTAATCCCCCTCTTTCTACTAATTTTAAATTAGGATTAACTGGTGAATTGAAAACACCCACAGTGCATTGTAAGAAATGCAGATCTTTTTATTCTTTCTAATGCACCAGAGAGCCTGAGGAACAAATTGCAGGACTATGTAAATGGCAGTATGCCCAAAAAGATAAATCTGCCACTAGGTGTCACCATGTCATCTGATACCCAATGTGTTTATTCTATTGACATGAAGTGAAAAGAAAAGCAGCAGAAGTGTATGATCACTGAAACACTGAATCTACACAATATAAGCATGTTCAATAATCAGTACTGTACTGAGGAAAAAGTATTTGCCCCTCCAGTCTCTCTATATTTTTTCATAATTGCATTTTAATGTTTGCATAAAACATTTAAATGTTTCAATTAACTCATTTTAATATGACAGACATCACAACATAACATAAAGAGCAACACAGAACATAACACAACACAGAACACAACACAACACAAAACAGCAACAACACAACATATAACACAACATAACACAAATCAACAACACGGAACATAACACAACATAACACAAAACAGCAACACAACACATGTTGTTAACCTTTTTATTTCTTGATTTCTGCAAAGCTGCTCTGTGACAACTTCATTTGTGAAGAGTGCTATACAAATAAATGTTGATTGGATTTGATTTGATATCACAACATAAAACAGAACAGCAACAACACAGAACATAACACAACACAACGCAAAACAGAAACAACACAACATTTAACAACAGAACACAAAACAACAACACAACATATAATACAATGTAACAAAAAAAACCAACAACACAGAACATAACACAACATGACAAAAAACAGCAACAACACAATATATAACACAACAGAACACAAAACAGCAACAACACCACAACAGACCAAAATGACAATACATAGCACAATACAACACAAGTTCCCCACCAATGTCAAGAGCAAATCAATGCCATGGGCTTAACCCAGTGGGATGTCAGCTATTTGTCACCAAATGTTGAGTGGATTTTCTGATATAGAGGAGCAGTCATCATTCCATCAGTCTAGGTCCTGCTAAGAAGGCCCAGCACTACCACCCCTATGTTTGGCTGCTGGTGTGATGTGCTGGTGTGCCCCAGCAATGGCTCTGTAACACTTTCCAGTCAGGGAGATGTCGGTGACCTGTACTGAATCTCTTCAGAAAGTAGAATCATTCACATTCCATCATAAGATTCAAAATGTCAAACCTGTTCTCTTTCAGTGATATTTAGATTCAACAGGTCTTCCAGTAATCATAGCCTGTTTGTGCACAGTGAAATTAAAACCAACTGTCAATAGAAGTAGTTGAACTGGTTGATTTAGTAATCAAGGTGGGGGGCAATTACTTTATAATATATTTTCAAAATATATTGGATATTTGAAATGTTTACTCTTTGTTTTTTGTCCCCCCTCCATCCACCACCACAACACAGAACTCTTTCTTCACTGCAGACCAGGTCAGAAGTCAGCTGAAGAGGCTTCACCCTAGGAAAGCAGCAGGCCCCGCAAAGTATGTCCCCGACTGCTGAAGACCTGTGCTGCAGAACTGGGTGAGCCACTCCAGTGTCTCTTCAACCTCAGGTGGGGAGAGTGCCTACCCTCTGGAAGACATTGTGCATTGTTCCAGTTCCAATAAAGGACCGGCCAAGTGAACTGAATGACTTCCGACCAGTGGCACTCACTTCCCATCTGATGAAGACATTGGAGTGGCTCTTCCTCTGTCTCCTTAGACCCCAGGTGCAACATGCCAAGAATGGTCTGCAGTTTGGGTACCAGGCAGGTGTTGGTGTGGAAGAAGCTATCGTCTACCTGCTACACCGAGCCCACTCGCACCTAGATAAGGGGAACGGCACAGTGAGGATCCTGTTTCTGGACTTCTCAAGTGCTTTCAATACCATCCAGCCCCTTATGCTTCAGGACAAACTGAACAGGATGCGAGTGGACCCACGCCTGGTCACATGGATATCCAGCTACCTCACAGACAGGCCACAGTATGTCAGGCTGAAGGACATCACGTCTGATACTGTGATCAGCAGCACTGGAGCAGCACTGGAGCACCCCAGGGCATGGTGCTGGCCCCTCTTCACCCTGTACACTGCAGACTTCTGCTACTCAGAGCTGTGTCACATTCAGAAGTTTGCTGATGATACAGCCATAGTTGGGTGTATCAGGGATGATAGTGAGGAGGAGTATCGGATCCTGATGAGGGACTTTGCAGCCTGGTACCACAGGAATCATCTGCAGCTCAACACCTCAGAGACCTAGGATTGACTTTGGGAGGTCCAGACCAAAGTCACAACCAGTTCTGATTGAGGTGGAGGCTGTGGACTCCTATAAGTACCCCGGGCTGTGGCTGGACAATAAGTACAGAAAGGGACAGAGCAGGCTGTACTTTCTGAGGGGGCTACGGTCCTTCAACATCTGCAGGAAACTCCTGTTGATGTTTTACCTGTCCGTGGGCGCCAGTGTCCTGTTCTACACTGTGGTGGTGGTGGGGGGGGGGCAGCATATCCAAGAAGGACACACACAGGCTGGAAAAACTGATCAGGTGGACTGGCTCTGTGGTTGGCACAAAGCTGGATTCTCTGGTGTCAGTGGCAGAGAAGAAGACTAAAAAAACTACTGGACATTATGGACAATGCCAGTCACCCTCTACACACTGTCATCAGCCACCAGAGGAGCCTAATCAGTGAGGGACTGCTCCTTCCCAAGTGCAGGACCAATAGACTTAAAAACTCTTTTGTTCCACACACCATCAGACTGTACAACTTCCCTCCGGGGGGGGGGTGTTAACAGAAGGATGGAGGATGGGAATGGGTAGGAACCAACCAGTAACCCACAACCCACAACCACAACACAACTGGACTTGGTGAAATACACAGTTCAAGTGCAATACTACTACTACTACTACTACTACTAATAATAATAATAATAATAATAATAATGTGCAATACCCCCTCCTACTGGACTCTTTTCGTGTGCACTATTTACATATATAGATACATATATACATATATAGAGTTTGCATGTTCTCCCCGTGTTTGCTTGGGTTTCCTCCGGGTACTCCGGTTTCCCCCACAGTCCAAAGACATGCATGATAGGTGAATTGGTGACTCTAAAGTGGCCCTTGGTGTGTGCATGTGTGCGCCCTACGAAGGATTAGTGCCCTGTCTAGGGTTGTTTCCCGCCCTTGCGCTCAGAGTTGCCGGCTGGGCACCAGCTCATCCATGACCCTATTCAGGAATAAGCGGTTCAGAAAATGGATGGATGGATGGATGGATGGATGTATATTGTAATATAGTCCCTATATTATATATTCTTTATATTTATATAGTGTTTCTTTACTGAATTATTATCTCTTTCTACCTTTTCTGTACTGTACCTATGCTGCAGCTGGAACCTTAATTTCCCTGAGGGAACCCTCCCAAGGGATCAATAAATTTCAATCCTATCCTATCCTATCCTAGCATAAAAACGTATTTGAATAGGGTACAAAGCTAAAGCTAATGTTACGGCCAAAACTAGGCAACCTGAATCTGTTTACCCCACTCAGCAAAGCTCTTGCTAAAGTGTATTAAAAAACTGGTCATGAGAGACTCTGTTGTGTGACGTGAAGATGGCTTGTCTTTTACAGGCACCAGTAGCCACAGCTATCTACACACATGGACAAAATTTTTGGTACCCCTCTGTTAATGAAAGAAAAACCCACAATGGTCACAGATATAACTTGACTCTGACAAAAGTAATAATAAATAAAAATGCTATGAAAATTAACCAATGAATGTCAGACATTGCTTTTCAACCATGCTTCAACAGAATTATTTGAAAAAATAAACTCATGAAACAGGCCTGGACAACCTTTTGAGGCAATCACTGCAATCAAATGATTCCTCTAACTGTCAGTGAGATTTCTGCACTTCTGCACCCTTTCCAGATGCCATGTTTCACCTCCTTTCAATGATGCTCAATAGGATTTAGGTCAGGGCACATAGAAGGCCACTTCAGAATAGTCCAATGGCTTCCTCTTAGCCATTTTTTTGCTGTGTGTTTTGGGTCATTATCCTGTTGCAAGACCCATGACCTTCAACTGAGACCAAGCTTTCTGACACTGGGCAGCACATTTCTCTCTAGAATCACTTGATAGTCTTGAGATTTCATTGTACCCTGTATGACAGATGGTGTGATCTGACATTGAAGTTCATTTACATTTACATTTACATTTGCTGCATTTAGCAGACGCCCTTATCCAGAGCGACTTACAAAAGTGCTTTGCCGTTCACTTAGAATATCCTTAGCTAGTAGACAGGGCTGGAATCTAGAGATTCCTCACACATAGATCCTGTTGAAACAAATGTCTTTATGGAGATAAATACTCCTGAAACAGTTGAGTCTTCAGTCTTCGTTTGAAGACAGAGAGGGACTCAGCTGTTCGGACTCCCAGGGGAAGTTCGTTCCACCATTTTGGTGCCAGAACAGAAAAGAGTCTGGATGCATGTTGGGTCAAGCCGAGCTGTACTTGAAGCTCAAAGGGCTCTTGGTACAGCTTGAGTTTTGACCATTGCCATTATGTATGGAGGGGCTGGTCCGTTTTTGGCTTTGTAGGTCAGCATCAAGGTTTTGAAGCTGATGCGGGCAGCTACAGGGAGCTACAAGTTCACCTTTAATCCCTTTTTCCTGGGATCTTTTGTTACCATTAGTATTATCCATCTCTTTGATTTGTCATCAATTTTCCTCCTGCGGCCACATCCAAGGAGGCTGACTACAGTCCCATGGATCTTAAATTTCTGAATAAAATGTGCAATTGTAGTCACAGAAACATCAATCTGCTTGGAGAGATGGTCTTATAACCTTTACCTTTAATATGCTTGTCTATAATTTTCTTTCTAATCTCCTGAGACAACTCTGTCCTTCGCTTCCTCTGGTCCATGTGGAGTGTGGTACACACCATGTCACCAAACAGCACAGTGACTACCTGTAGCCTTGTAGTGTTGACCTGCTGGATGTTCAGGTGGTTTTCAGAAGTCTGACGGCAGACATCCATGCCTTACTTTCCTGCAGCATTGCCAATGGTCTTTAAGGTACAAGGCTGCAGACAAACAGGCTAAACTCACATTCTGGAACAGCCTTCTGTGTCTGCATCAAGATCGAACTGTACTCAGATTGTGTCAGTTCCCCTAAATAAATCCCAACATAGGATCATTTTCCTCAAAAAATAAATGGGTTTTACTGGTTCTTTTGATCTACCTTTAGATCCTGTGTGAAAATGTGGGGAAGTTTTTGCTCAGACTTAAATGCTTAAATCTAAAAAAAACATCTAAAGGGTTCACACACAAACAGTTGTAGCAATTGTTGTCCTTCATATCCTCAAACCCGCTTGAAGCTGAGGTAAAAACTCGAGTCCTCATTTATGTAGCTGAATCTGTCCTTTGAGAGACCTTTCACATCCCCATTCTCCTACAATGCCTTTCAGTTTCACTACCACCATTCTGCTGATTCTCCTCCTGGTTGCCATTTGCTCGGCAATGTCATTTTCTGTAATAGGACTTCAAGCATGATCAACTTCAAGACTCCTCTTCAGAGCAAGAGTGGACAAAACTGATTTGCCAAAAATGTTCAGTGTCTTTGAACTCTCTCTCTCTCTCTCTCTCTCTCTCTCTCTCTCTCTCTCTCTCTCTCTGGTAAAAGTATCAGAAAGATGTATTAAAGGTAGTAAATCTACACATGCAGCCCAGTGAAGTGTGAAGTTGCGAAGTGATTTTTAAAGCTTTGTTAAAACCCGAAAGCACAGATGTTTAAAACAGGTTCCGACGTGGCGACAGATGGTATTTGATTATGAAGCAAACTGTTCATGTAACGCAAAGATGCTGCTTCAGCCCAACTGCTGGAAGCTGGGGAGAGGGGGCTGGAGAGGAGGACTCAGGTGGCCCCATAGGTTTTTCTCTTTTATTCCAGAGAGGAGGGAAAAATAGCAGGTGACAGGAAACATTCACCAACCAGCAACTCAGCACATTTACACCGAGTCTCTTCCAGGCTTTGTGTGTTTAAATGGGGCTTATCCTCGGTCTGGGTGTGGTGCTTTATCCTCCATCTGCAGCGATGAGCTTTTAGCTCTAAACAGCTGTAAGAACATCTGCAGTTGACCATGGTGCCAGGAAGGATGAGGTCATTGTCACACACGCTTGAGTTGTTAAGAATTCATAACCTGATCTGATCTGAAATTCATGTCTTAGAAAGCAATTCACGCAAATCAATTTAAACGAACAGATCAGAGTAAAACATTCAAATGAGCATTTTATTCAGGATAAAGTCTATTAACCTTTAATAGTTGATTGCATTGTGTACGTTTTACAAAGCATGTTCCATTATTCGGCTTCAGCTGCAACTAAAGCGCGTTTTGTCTCGGTTTTACGGACGCAGGAACATTATTCTTGTGTTATCTCTTTAGGGAGGGGGAAGGAGAGAGGGCGGTGGTAAAATTTTCAACAATGACCGGGCCAACACAAACACAGCTGTTTTATTGTTGCTCTGTTAAGATGCGCCTTTCAGAGGCACACTGATGAAATCAAACAGAAGGGGAGCGCTGCGCAGTTCCGCTTGTCATTATGGCGCAGAAGGGGTACTGACCCGACCTCCTGTTCAGCAGAGCCGCTGCAGCGCTCGCGCAACTAAAGTGCCTCTTTGTATCAGACTATAAATTATAGCAGTGACTACCTCACTCCTGTCACGCTCCTTCCCTCATTATTCCTGATTTTCTCTGTAAAACACACCCAAACGCTTTTATGTTCATTAAGCGCGTTTCTCTCTTTTTCGCAGAAATGGAAATTTCAGCTACAGCGACTTAAAATCCGACCCAGGATTTTGTTCCGACTGTCTGTTGGCGCTCATTGACTTGCTGGACATTACATACACACCTCTGGTTTTTGCCTTTGGTTTGTGGAACAATAACGTCTTTAATAAAGGCGATCAGAAAATCCATCCATCGCCACTGCTCTGAACACTGGTCTGAGCACTGGTCTGTACACTGAACACTGAATACAGGTCTGTACCCTGGTCTGAGCACTGGTCTGTACACTGGTCTGAACACTGAATACTGGTCTGTACACTGATCTGAGCACTGGTCTATACACTGGTCTGAGTACTGGTCTGAGCACTGGTCTGAACACTGAATACTGGTCTGCGAACTGGTCTGTACAATGGTCTGAACACTGGTCTGTACACTGGTCTGAGCACTGGTCTTGCAAAATGTAGTTTATTCTACATGGAAAAGCAGTGGACAGAACATGCATTCTGTGGAGAGATCTGCTGTTCAGTCTGTGCTGGTTTTCTCCAATGCTGTGTTTAAGGTTTAGTTCTGCTCTGTTCTGTAAAACACATCAACTCGGACTGGCCGGAGGCTGCGGTTTGAGCTTTAACTTGTTTGTTTCTCTCTCTCTCTCTCTCTCTCTCTCTCTCTCTCTCTCTCTCTCTCTCTCTCTCTCGCTCTGTGTGTGTGTGTGTGTGTGTGTGTGTGTGTATGTGTTTAGTGACTGTGGATGGTGCCAGCTCTGGCAGTAGAATGACAACACTTTGCCCTCTTTTGTCTCCATTCATCTAGAAGTCAGCAGGTTTTTAAGGCTTTGTGATGACAATAACTGCATGCTTGCATTTCAGATCATCAGCAGGATTTGAAAAGGCTTCCAGGGCAGATCACATGTCTGGACGTCTGTCCTTTTGGGCCATCCCACCAAGTGAAAATCTATGTTAATAAAAAAATAAATAAAAGATAATCCACTGTGCTATATGTCCAGGAACATATAAAGTGACATATACATAAATAAATAAAAAGTAAAAAGTCTCTTGTGCCATCTTGTACCATGCCCTTATGAGAAATCAGAATACACCTTTATAATTAATAAACTGTATTTTAGACAGTAGAGTTAGTAGAGATTTTCCCACACATGACCAAACCATTCTGTTTAATATAAAACATCTGATGCTTGTGAATATTTATCAATAGTAGCACATGCATTTACATTCATAACAAGTAATATACAACAGTTAAATTATTTGAAAATAAACAAAAAAAACTTTTTTGTTGAGTAGCTGGATAGGTGTGCTTGGTTTTGTTTATATTTGTGCTTCCATATCAGTTTACACAAGAGCATTTTGTGGTGTGGGCATTTATGTGAACAGCTATGACAACATGCTTTTTTTGAGCAAAAATGGTTTCTCAGTGGGAAAGCGTCCATCTTTTTGTGTTGAACTGGCTTGCCCCAGTATGAAATAGCCATGTTGCTTAGTTACAAGAGAGGGTGTTCGTTCAAGGAAAAAGCCTGTGAGTAGGCCTCCCTCCCCAGAGCCAGTGCTATCAGAGTGGACACAAAACACAAGAACATTGGAGCCCAGCCAACACCAAAAAATGGATAGACTGAAATAATATGTAACTAGAAAAGGTATACCCCATTAAACTCTTTTGTTCAAACAATAATTTATTTTTTGTAGCATCATCATGAGAAACAAGAATACCATGGGTCTTTTTTTGCAAGCATTAATAACATTAAATGGTCATAATAATATTAATCATAAATAATAATTACATCTATACAAGCTAAAAATTTAGTCTTATTTAGAAACTGTTATCACACATTGCAATCATCCTGGCCTGAAGTAAGCCCTCAACAAAATAAGCAAAAAGAGAATTCTGGAGTTCAATTACTTACCATCTTGTGGTAATCATAATGCCCATTTAAAGGCATGGAGAAAAGGGTTGAGTAAAGATTAAACACAATTAAAACAGTTTATAAATTTTTCTCAAAAGAAACAGCACAAACAATTAACAGCTAACAGTAGATGGGGCTTCGAAATAGAAATGCTACCTTATTCTTCTTACAGATCCCAGGGAGGAAAGGGGGGTAAACAGCAAACAATGACTACTCATGCAGAAGCTCCTGCAGACAATTGGGAGATTTGAAAATCTCTGGGACTTCACTGTCCAGCTTGCAGATGACCTTGTATATGGCCTTCTTCCAGGAAGGATCAACATCTTTGCCTGCCACAATAGCATTGAAAAACTCCCGTAATGTGATCTGTGCCACTTCCAGGAATCGCTCCGGAACCTGCTGATACACAAGGAGACAATGACATTAATAAACGCATTATATTTCAATCTCAGGTCTCTGATTAACTAAAAAAAGGAAAACGGTCAGCAGCATAATTTACAACAGAGGCAGCAGTTGGGAGTGGGGAATGGCTGCTCTGTCGAGACTGATGAGACACAGTGAAACCACCCCAACAGATTTCTTTAACATCCAGCCATGTTCTGTATGTCTTCATATGGGTTCCCTCCTTGTTTATCTGTTCTCATATTTGCAGCTATGTCCTTCTTTGTTTTTTTCCTTGGCTCCAACCTAGCCCCGCCCACAGACAGTGGTGCCTCGAAAGTTTGTGAACTTAAATTTTCTGCATAAATAACTAAAACTTCATAAGATTTTCAAGTCCTAAATGTACATAAGGAGAAACAAATCAAACAAATGAGATTAAAATATTACATTTACTCATTTATTTATTGAGAAAATTATTCAATATTACATATCTGTGAGTGGCAAAAGCATGTGAACCTTAGGATTAGCAGATAATTTGAAGGTGAAATTTGAGTCAGTTTCAATCAATGGGAGATAATCATGGGTGAGTGAGCACCCTGTTTAATTTAAATAAATGTGATCTATCAAAGACTGATCTTCACAGCATCATGACATGACCTTTCACACTGGCTAAAGATATTTAATGTCCGCAAACAGAAGAACACTGAACAACAATGGTGTGCATGGCAGGGTTGAAAGGAGAAAGTCACAGTTGAAGCTGTTTTGTACAAGGAATAAGCTAAAATATAGAACATTTTCAAACATTGTGTAGTTTATCCTTCCTGTTTCTTTGTGTGTTTAGCTACATACTCAAAAGCTAGGTACTAGGTAATATGTTTCAAAGACAGCCAATGAATTTCCTGCATGGAATTTATCTTTAAATATGGGATTTTTTTTAGAGTATCCTCCACACCAGACATAGGAAAACAGACTCCAACAGACTGCTTATGAGGAACACACTTGGAAACTTCAAACAAATGGGACAGAGGGATTATTACACTTACACTAATGACAAAAGGGAGGAGCCAATGAACAAAGGTACAAAAAAGCCCAGGGCCATAGATATCAGAGCAGGTGAACCAAGAGGGAAACCACATAAAACACAGCACAACAGAATTGAATATTACACATTAGATCTGACAGATACCTGATTGAAAAAAAAAAATGAAAAAAGAGAAACTAGTACAACTTTTATTACATCAAGGTTAGATTATTGCACTGCACTCTTGTCAGGATGTTCAAGCAGGAACCCAAGACTTTAGTTCAAAATGCTGCAGCCAGGTTTCTAAAACTAGAATTTTTGACCAAACCAGTCCACTCATATCAGTACTGCACTGGCTTCCAGTCAAATTCTGTATTGAGTATAAAATTATTTTACTTGGAAATAAAGTCCTGAGTACTTGCAAGATCTAATCTCCCATTATGAGCCATCAATCACTCAGGTCAAAGGGTGCTGACTTCCTACTAGTTCCCAGAAATCAGAAGGCTTCAACAGGGGGTCAGAGCCTTTTCTTACAAAGCCCCCCAGCTTAACCATCCAGATAATGTTCGGGAGTCAGACACAGTCTCAATCTTCAAGTCTAGACTGAAAACTCACTTGTTCAGTATAGCTTTTAGTAATTAATGTCTCAGCTGGACTACTTTTCCACCTTCCGTCACCAAATATGTAGAAATTTACACAGACCCTAATTAGCTGCTACTGTTACTATTATGTCCACCATCATACTATTATTAATTAAGTACACCTGAGTATTATAGATGTGTGATGGTCCAGTGTCCACTAACTAACTATGTTTAAGTAGTTGACCAAGCAGAATGGGTGCCTCCTTGTGAGCCTGGTTCCTCCCAATGTTTCCTTCAGTTTTCCAGTTTCCTTGCCACTGTTGCACGTTGGCTCACCGAGAGGTTATCTTTATCCTTTGTTTCATGTGTTTACCTCTTTGTTTTTGATTTCTGTTAAGCTGCTTTGTGACAGTTGTGAAAAGTGCCACACAAATAAATTTTAATTTATTTTTATTGAATTTCTGCTTGATTTAAATTCAAAGACATAGAATGTTATTGGTGGGAGGAACAGTAAATATAACAATCAAAACAGATTTTCAAGTTTGAAAATATGTGTATGTGTTAGTATGAGTAAAGTGCGAAACCCTGACCAGTTTCCCACCTTGTTCATCTTCTCTGATGTCTGCATAAATGAATAAATAAAGGTTAGATGTGTTTGCATACCCTAAAGCAGTGGTTCTCAATCCTTCTCCTGAACTCCCACTGCATGTTTGAGTTCTCACTAATTCTAGCACATCTGATCCAACTAATGAACTAATGATCCAACTGTTGAGCCCTTGCTGAGATGAAATAATTTATTTCAGGCAGGAAAACTCTTAAACAAGCATGGCAGTGGTATGCCAGGGTCAGAATTGAGAAATCCTGCCCTAAAGCACTGCAAAACGTAGACGTTACTGTTTGGGGTTGTGGTGCACCCACAGGCCTAAGAAAAGGTAAATAAATCTGGATTTCCTGATTGATTGCTAATAAAATCAATCAACCTTAATTTTCACGCTGGAATACATTGAGGGTGAACCTCATTTACAATGCAGCTGAGCATTTACATTCCAAAGGACCTGATAACAAAATTAAAAATAGTTTTAATAAGGATAAATTGAAAGAGAGAGAAAAAAAATTAAATGTGGTCTGACACATTTATAGACATTTGATTATTGGGAGCAAAGCAGACATACCCCCTGGGTAGGGCATCAATCCATCACAGGGTATCACACACACCTATTCACTCACACTCACAGCTAAGGGCAATTTAGCATAGCCAATTCACCTTTTACATGTGTTTTGGGTTGATTGGAGGAAATTAGAGCACTCAGGGGAAACCTACAAAGACACAGAGAGAATGCCTCCACTCAGTAAACAATGGCAGCAAATTTGTAAACATTAGCTGATTTCAGAATCAAGCAGCACTATAACACATCTTTTAAGGTCTTGAGAAATTTGTTTGCATCGCATTGTGGTTCACGCTACTCAGACATTCTTGAAAGGAAAAGGTTTTGTCAGTTAACGAAAAAAACGTCTGTAACCACTCTGTTATTAGAACAGAGGTTCAGTGTGAGTACTGAATGAGAACATGAACATACAACTGTTAGAACTCAATTTGGGCTTATAAGAACCTTGGTGTTTTATAGTGAACCAGCAGTCAGCTGGACTAAAGCTTTGTTTCCAAGTTGAAACCAGAGTGAAAACATTTCTATTCACATGTGCCTTCCAAACCAATTAATCTGCTTTACATTGCACACTTATTTCTCCATTTTAATATTTCTTTATTTGTACAGTTTATTTTTCCTAATTGCCTGATTTTTTTAAACTCACTATTTATTTCTATATTCTTAATACTCTCATATTTTCTATTCTTTTTATTATAATTTTAGGTAACATTTTTTTACTGTTCCCCACTGTCTATATTTGGAGTGGAGTCACTTTTCTGTGAAGCATGCTGAAATGCCAATGTGTATGACAGGAGATAAACAAATGAATTTGCCTTGCCTTACAAAAAAGAATTTTCAAGCTGTAATTTCTGCTAAAAAGGTGAAGGGGCACTACTAACTCCTGACTTTGTAAGGTGAACAATTATTTATTTTTTATGCTTTGAAAAATAGTCACCCATCATTTCAATTTACTCACCATCTCATGTTTGATTAGTCTGGTTACAGAGGCAGTATTGACTTCCCAAGGTAAAAAACAATACAAAATAAAAATGCTATCAGTTAGTTAAGGGTGTGCCAAACATTTGCATAAGGCTGGATGTATTGGTAAACTAATAACTTGGCACTATTTAAATAAATAAAAAATAAACTAAAATAGTTTATTTAATATAATATAATAACTATATATATAACTATATATATATATATATATATATATATATATATATATATATATATATATATATATAAATATTTTTTTTCCTCTCTGTCTTACTACCTCTGACTGCTCTGAAATATGCAGTACTCTTCTGACTGGTCCACCCCATCACCCATGACTCCTCAAAAGTCTGCCAGGTGAACAGCTGTTTTGACATCCGTGTGAACTATTATTCCATTAAGTGTATTCATTTACTGTCATCAAAGGCCTATCCTTGTTTAGAAGAGCTTGGCTGGTAGGTCAGCTTTGGGTGATTCAGCAGCTCCATAGCAGCCAACGTTTTTATCAATGCAGCATTAATTTGCAGCATGGTTCTAAACATTTGATTTATAATCCATGTGATTACTGTGGATGGGCTAATGTGCTGATACCAACAAACCAAAACATCACATTTGTATTAAACCTGGTCTGAAACAGTTGACATTTTGGTTGGTGCAATACAATATTTTGTCCCTTCTTCTCCTGGGGCAAGATCACTGAGTTTGGGGAGTGGGGGTGGGATGGATTTGTCCCAAGTGCTTTTGGCTTGGGCTCTGCCTCTTTCTCCTTCTCCGCTCCCAAGGGGCACAGCCTTCAGGGGTCATTTGTTTGATTATGCTGACTGTCCCTAGCCTCGACAGTACATAATAAAGGCCTGACATAGCAGCCTGCTTGCCTTCTGTGTCCTGCAGATACTCATCATGAGTGTCAGGACATACCAAGGTTAGTGGTCACTGGGATGGCGCTTGTAGGCGAAGGGCTTGCCAAACGCACTTGGCTGATGAATGAATGTCACATGGAGTAGAGGGGGAGGCAGAAAGAGAATGAGGGAGGAAGAGAGAGAGAAAGAGAGATAGATAGATAGAGAGAGAGAGAGAGAGAGAGAGAGAGAGAGAGAGAGAGAGAGAGAGGGGTAGGGTAGGGTGGTAGGTGGTGGTGGTAAGGTTTACAGAGGTTAGATATTCTAACTCTCAAACACCCCCATGTCCAAACTGACAAGCCACCCCATCCTATTTTTAAAGCTTCATTTGGTTGTTTTGAACATAAAATACAACCTCACTATAGATGTTTCTGAATCTGAAAATTCACTAAAGGAGTAAGTAACCAGTGAAATAATGAAATATAAAACTCAGAATTCCAGGAAGCGATAGAGATAGAGAGAGAGGAGAGAAAGAAGGAGAGAAGAAGAGACAGATTCTTGTCACAAACTGTTTGTGTGCATCTGCTGACCACTCGCCCAGTAGCATGCTTTAATTATTTTAACTTCAGCTGGGCCACCAGCACCATAAAATCTCCTGTTTGGGCAGTGTGGAGCTGTCTCCTCCCCAGCTAGTAGTGAGCAGAAAACCGAGAAGCTATTTATGAAAAAAAGGATAACACACCTCCTGGGAAACACAAGCTGAGCAACTGGGGGAGGGCTATGTGTAGAGGAAGCAGAGTGGTGCTAACATGAGTGACCGAGGCACATCACCCAGAATTCATTCACCCTGCTGTGTGTGCTCAGCCCCTGTGAACAATCCCCTTTAAAGTTTGGTAAATATTGTTGGATAAGAAATGTAATTCCTGATAAACACTGGAGAAACTATGATCTCCAGTAAATGAGCCCACAGCTAAAGTCTATATCTAAAGTTCTCTTCAGAGGAAAGTCCTGCTGTCCTGAGCAGAGTTGATCATTAAACCAAAAGTCTCCCTTTCATCTCTGCCTTTGCTCAACAGCTGCTACTCCAGCATAGTGTCTGTCTCACTTCGCATATTGAAAAATGTAACTCTCATTAATTAATCTGTTGTTCAATAAGAATTTGTTTATCTATTTTGTAAAAATATGGCAAGCAGGGTATGTAATTAAGTGGGATTGGAAGTAAGTGAGATTTCAATCCATGTTCTCTTCCGTGTGATCTCGAAAAATCAGGCAGTTACTGAACCTCAAATTCCATAAAATTTCACCAGTAATATCTTTATCGACTTTTCAATCATAAAATACAAAATGTTAGACAGAAAAGTCTAGTCATAATATTAAGTCCAAACTGTTTTTCATCAGGTGTGGCTAATGTGGCACAGATATAGAAGAAAGTTGGAGACCTTTAACCCACTACCACAACTAGAGAAAATTATTTACTCTGCAAATTCTGCCACCTGCTCTCTAGATGCAACCCCATCAAACTTACTTACTGCCAGCTATAATCAAACAATAGTAAACTCATCCTTTTCACGTACCTAAAACCTTTAAAGTAGCAGTTATCAAAACACTGATCAAGAAAGCAAAGTGTACATTTTTCTAACTTACTATTTATATCTAAGATCTTAGACAAAGCTGTGGCCCCAAAACTGTGCAAACCTGAACAAGAATGCCCATCCATCCATCCATCCATCCATCCATCCATCCATCCATCCATTTTCCTCCACTTATCTAGGGCCGGGTCACGGGGGCAGCAGTCTAAGCAGGGATGCCCTGACTTCCCTCTCCCCCGACACCTCAGCCAGCTCTGCAGGAGGGACCCCGAGGCGTTCCCAGGCCAGCTGAGAGAAATAGTCCCTCCAGCGTGTCCGGGTCTACCCCGCGGCCTCCTCCCGGTGGGATGTGCCTGGAACACCTCCCTGGGGAGACACCCAGGGGGCATCCGAAAAAGATGCCCAACTGGTTCCTCTCGATGTAGAGGAGCAGCGGCTCTACTCCGAGTTCCTCCCGGGTGGCCGAGGATCTCACCCTATCTCTAAGGGAGTGCCCGGCCTATGCCTGGCCTACCCTATGGAGGAAACTCATTTCGGCCGCTTGTATCTGCACACAGTTCACGACCATAGGTGAGGGTGAGAACGTAGATTGACCAGTAAATCGAGAGCTTTGCCTTTTGGCTCAGCTCCTTCTTCACCACAACGGACCAGTACACCGACCACATGACTGCGGCGGCAACACCGATCCGCCTGTCAATCTCACGCTCCCTCTCACCCCCACTCATGAACAAATGTTCCACGGCTGGGATGAAAACCGAATTGTTCCTCCTGAATCCAAGGTTCGACTAATGGCCAAATTCGTCTCTCCAGTACCCTGGCGTAGACTTTCCGGGGAGGCTGAGAAGAGTGATCCCCCTATAGTTGGAACACACTCTCCGGTCCCCGGAGAACCACCACCCCGGTCTGCCACTCCAGGGGCACTGTCCCCGTCTGCCACACGATGCTGCAGAGGCGTCTCAGCCAAGACAGCCCAACAGCATCTAGAGACTTGAGATACTCTGGGCGGATCTCATCCACCCCTGGGGCCCCACCACTGAGGAGCTTAGAAACCACCTCAGTGACTTCAGCCCGGGTGATGGGCGAGTCCTCCTCAGAGTCCTCAGCCTCACCTTCTACATTGGAAGATGTGACGGTGGGGTTAAGGAGATCCTCAAAGAATACCGCCCAACGATATCCCCGGTCAAGGTAAACTGCTCCCCACCCGCACTGTAAACAGTGTTGGCAGGGTACTGCTTCCCCCTTCTGAGGCACCGGACTGTTTGCCAGAATTGCTTCGGGGACGACCGATAATCCTTCTCCAAGGTCTCTCGAACTCCTGGTTTTTGCCTCCTTGACCGCCCAGCAGCACGCTTAGCCTCCCGGTACCTGTCAGCTGCATCGGAAGACCCAAAGGCCAACATGGCCCGATAGGTCTTCTTCTTCAGCTTGACGGCATCCCTTACTTCCGGTGTCCACCACTGGGTTCGGGGATTGCTGCCACGGCAGGCACCAGCGACCTTACGCCCACAGCTCCCTGGACGGCCGCGTCGATGATGGAGGCTGAGAACCTGGTCCACTCGGACTCAATGTCCCCAGCCTCCCCAGGTAGCTGTGAGAAGCTCTCCCGGAGGTGGGAGTTGAAAGCTTCTCTGACAGAGGGCTTAGCCAGACGTTCCCAGCAGACCCAAAGGATACATTTTGGCATGCGAGGTCTCTCCAGCCTGCCCCTCCGCAGATCCAACTCACCACCAGGTAGTGATCGGTTGACAGCTCTGCCCCTCTCTTCACCCAAGTGTCCAATACATAGGGCCAGAGATCAGATGAGACGATAACAAAGTCTATCAATAATCTCCTGCCTAGGGCGTCCTGGTGCCATATGCACTTATGGACACCCCTGTGCTCATCCATGTTATGGACAACTTGTAACTGGTACAGAAGTCCAACAACAGAACTACGGGTTCTGATTGGGGAGGCCGTTCGTCCCAATCACCCCTCTCCAGGTGTCACTGTCGTCACCCACGTGGGCTTTGACTCAACAATGGAGTCCCCAGTTGGGGCACTTTACAGTCCCCCCCCCAAAGACCCCAAGAAGGTCTGGTACTTCATACTGCCATTCGGCCCGTAGGCACAAACTACAGTCAAAGACCTCTCTCCTACCCGAAGGCGCAGAGAGGCGACACTCTTGTTCATTGGGGTGAACTCCAACAAGAGACGGCTGAGCTGAGGAGTTATAAGCAAGCCCACACCATCCCGATGTCTCTCACAGTAGTGGAGGGTCCAACCCTTCTCGAGGAGCTTTAATGTTTAATGTTCACCACCTCCTGACTGAAGGGAGCAGGGCAAAAAGTGTGTGTGCTGAGTGAGATGGGTCATTCATGCAGGTGGTTTAAATATCCAAGGTTGTGGGGAGGCTGACTCCAATAGTCCTCTGTGCAGCCTTCACCACCCTCTGCAGAGTTTTCCTCTCTGCAGCAGAGCAGCTTCCAAGCCATACATTGATGCTAGAGCATAGAACACACTCCACCGCACCTCAGACTCCGCTGTATTGACATTCCCACATGTGACATTATAGAACAAAATACAGTTAGGGTCGGAGTACAGCGTGAATTAAAATGAGAAATATATTAATGTAGCTAAACAAATAAAATTAAATAAATATCTAAGTAAAAGTAAAAGTATTGCACAATGTATTGCAGCAGCAACTCTATGAAAGGAGGTATGGACTAAGCACCTGCATGCCTCAAATTCAACTGTACATATCAATCAAACCTGATGATAAACCTAGATTAAAGAAAATGGAGGACTGTATAAAAGATATAAAATCTTGGATGTTGCGTAACTTCCTTCTTTTAAATAGTGACAAGACAGAGGTTCTCCTTTTGGGTCCTAAAACTGCAAGAAATAAATTATGAGACTTAATGTTAAATGTGGCTGATTTCACTCTTATACCTGGTTCAGCAGCAAAAACTCTTGGTGTCATAATTAATCCAGATGTACCAATTGACCAACACATAGGTAATATTACTAGGACAGCTTTTCTTCATATTCATAATATTTACAAGTTAAGAAATGCACAAAAAAATCTCTGTACAAAAAAACTAGTGCATGATTTCATCACTGCAAGGTTAGATTACTGCAATGCACTATTGTCGAGCAGGAAACAAAACAGACTTCAGTTAGTTCAAAATGCTGCAGCCAGGGTCAGGGTCAGGGTCAATAACTAAAACTAGAAAATTTGACCATATCAGCCTAATCTTATCAGCACTACACTGGATTCTGGTCAAAATTCTCTTACTTGCATATAAAGTCCACCGGCTCGCTCCTGAGTAGCTGCAAGATTTTATTTCCCATTTTGAGCAATCACAATCACTCAGGTTACAGGGTGCTGGCTTCCTACTAGTTCCCAAAATTCAGAAAGCAGGGGAAGAGCCATTTCTTACAAAGCGGCCTGGGCTGATGAGAGGCTTTCCCATGTGAAATGGATCTTGAGCTCCCCTGCCACCCCTTTACATTGGCTGCCCAGCTTCAGGCTATTGGACTTGGACTAGTTTCTTACCCTGCCCTGCACTATTTACCCAAATGCCATCACCAACTTTGTACAAATTTATATGGACCCTAATTATCTACTACTCTTACGATTATGACCAACAAACCATCAAACCATTGTCACTTCAGTACACATGAGCATTATAGCACACATGGTGGTCCAATGTCCCTAAATCAATAATCTATAAGTAGTCTGTCCAGAGGAGGATGGGTCCTCCCAAGAATTTGTCCCCCAGCTCTTTATGCTTTATGTGACCTTATACAAATAATTTTGATTTTATTTGATTTGATGGTACAAGATGTTCCAGGGGAAATGCATGAATATGCGATTTAGGATATATTCACATCTTCTTCTTTTGGCTGCTCCCTTTAGGGGTCGCCACAGCGGAGCATCATATTTATGGTCCGCATTATAGTTTTGGCACACGTTTTACGCCGGATGCCCTTCCTGACGCAACCCTCACCATTTATCCGGGCTCGATTTATGTAGCCGAAAACTATATAAATACTAGATAAAAAAATAATTGCATATATGCAATGCATGAAAATATTGTCATTTGATGATAATAACACAACAATGCAGATATAATCTTGAAAAGAGCAATGAATGACAATTAAAACTATTCAGACATTATATATGAAATGATTAAATATCCCTCATAAATTAGATACAAATAAAGTCAAATCATTGTTTTAAATCAAAGGGCTGACAAGTTGTGCTACTATGTGGAAGCATGCTAAAATGTCACTGTAACAGAAAACATTCCCAGTAGCAGTATAGGTCGGGTATTTGGAGCCTAAACATGAAAAACTGCATGTGCGGTGCTGCTAAGTAGTACTCTTTGATGTGTAGTACAACTCAACTGAACAATGGCTCAATGCACTTTCTTTTCTCATTCAGAATATTTTCCCACACCAGAGCTAGAATGCAGCTTTGAAACAAATCTATTTTAACTTACTTTTCCAAAGGTTCTGCATGGAATTGTACCATTTGCAACTGTATTCCAGACAGCTGAGGTAAAACCTTGGAGTTCATCTGCGATTCACTTGTTTGCCAAACCACAGTGAAAGAGGGAGTTTGTATGTGCTTTGTGTGTATGGAAAAATCCCACTGCACTTTTTTCCTATACAAAAGATGTTGTTGTCTACTCACAGTCTAGAGCTTGCCTTAGCCTCAGACAGAGAGCAGACGAGAGACTAAAATGTGACTCAAATGCACACAATTAAACACAGTGGGTAATATGGTCATTAAAATGTTCATGGCCTACTGTATGTGAGCTGTACCTGTCTGTAAGATGAACCAGTCTGTCCTTGAAAAAGGACTTTATAAATTAAGAGATTGGTTGCTGGTTGAAATATGAATTGGAGCCCAACATGGTATCTGGTTACTGATAAAGTCTTGCCCTTCAACAAAAAGAGCCAATCAGCTTTCTGTTTTACACTGTTTTTCAAGTGGAGGAGATACCCTCAGGGTGGAGATCTGCAGAAGCACAGTTTCCAGAACAAACCAAACATAATGCTACCAACTACTGATGATATTTGAACCAGGTTTCAGTGTTTTGGCAAAAAGACACATGAAATCTGGTCTGATTATTCATATTCATTTTGCATGCTCACAAACTGTATATGTATCTGATCTGGGACCACATACTGAAATGATTGAATTTAACATCCACACATCCCTGAAAAAATCTGATTTGAGGCACTTGAGGCAGTTTTCAGGTTCTGAAACAGCCGTCAGCAGCCCTATTAAAGCTGTCTCAGGTCACTGTGGCCATGGTATTGAGCATTTCTGGATGAAATTGAGATTTGATCATTACGGTTACAGCTCTAGCATGCAGTAACGGATGGTATTATTCACTCTGAAGTATTTTCTTTCCTAGAAGCCATTTTTTTCAAAAAGAAATAATTTTTTAATACTAAACTTGATGTGAATCTAAAGAGGCCTGCTTAGTTATCCAACATTTAGTTAACGGTGAGTTGTCAACTTCTAACTTAATATTAATTAACAATATGAATTAATTATTAATGAATATCAATACAATTTATTATATTATGGCACTAATTACAGTTAATTATAATATAATTTATATTAATAAATCATATTAATTATTAGTTGTTAATGAGCAAAATGGGTGCACAACCCAAAATGAGACAATACAAATATGATATTTGTATAAAAATGGGATTTGTATTGTATTGTACAATATATGAGAATTGTAAAATGTGAAGATAATTTATACATTAGTATAAAATAAAAAAGTTGGTCCAATAAGAAAAAGTCTATATTTTTTAAGAAATGTGTGTGAAGCTTACAGTAGAGAGCATCTGCAGAATATTTGTAGAAATTATGAATTGAATTGACCAATCAAATTGACCTAAACAAGTATTAATTTACATTCTTAATAGAACTCTGACATGGTATGAAAAGTACTTTATTCTTAAGTCAAAGCCAGGAGACAAATAGCAGAGTTCTCCAGAGATTAGCACTGCTAATGATTAACCAGCTCAAAGAGGAAGATCAGATCCCACCAGAGGACTGAGGGATTACACAAGTTCAACAAACAACCTTATCAGCAGAGATTTGGAAAAAGGTTAGACAACTTTCATCTTAGCAAAAAAGAGAAATTATGTACCTAAAAACTTGTAGATTTTTCTTCTTAACCAGATTGTGGGCTGAGATTATAATACTGCTGATGAACAAATGTCTGTATGATATATGATATATGTTTTGTTTTGGTATTCTCAATTTTGCTTATTGGAGTTGCTAACTGCAATATATATATATATATATATTGCAGTTAGCAACTCACAAATGTCACTGACAAAAATTGCCAAGATGCCTGCATTAGTACAACTAATGAAAATGATCTGTTTAGATGTTTGCGATGAATGTTTGCTTACTGTTTAAGACAAGATTGTATTCAATATCTGAAAAAAATCCTGCTGAAATTAAGCCCAAGTGCTGTTATACTCATAATATTTGATCTAGCTAGTAAGATTACTGTGACCTGAGATCTCTCAAAGACAATAGTTTACATCATCAGACCAGAGTGACTCTTTATATCACATGACAAGCCCAGATGTCACCACAGAACACTTATTGTGATTGCTGCCATCCCACTGCTGCCATCTCAGCTTCAACACTACAATAGGCACCAATTTAGAGATTTAGGGCCACATCCAGAGGGTATCTTTAAGTTCTATTTATTAAAGGTTAGTCATAACAAAATGTTCTAGTGAACATACTCAGACTTTCTCTTCTATTTTCTTCACTCACCTGTACTTTTCTGTGTGCATAATCAAAACATGGATCACAAATGGAGTGAGACAGCCCAGAGATGGAAACAAGGGGTCAGTCTGTGTTCAGAAATTGGAGAAAATGAAACCAGAACCTTGCTTATACACAAGCTTTAATAGTACAGTGCAGGATAGCAGAGTGTAGAAAAAGTGTAGAAAAGCAAGCCTCTGTGGGAGAGCCACAAGCAGACTCAGAGGCCGGCACCCCCTGTGGTAGAAACAGTGGCAGCTCTCAATAAAGCTCCTTTATTGATAACATCCTTTTCTCTTGAGCCAGACTGGATAATACACTCTCAGAACAAGGGTAAAGGGAGATAAATGTCAGACAATAGATGGTGGCAAGTGGAGGCAGTATCTGCAGAGTCTTTGAACTTTTCCCTGTCTCTAAAGGACAATTAATAATGAAGGCCTTTGGGGTAGGTCACACCAGGCACGGACAAGAGGAGCAGTAGACATGAAGGAGAGAAGGGAACAGAAACAAAAGAGAAGAGAGACCTGGGGAGGAGGGAGACTCACCACTGATGTTGGATAATTTATCTTTTTGTGCCAGGGTACGGCAGAACTGATCAGAGGCTCTTACATTACTGTGCATGTGCTCTGCGATGGACTTTAAAAGTGTTTTGAGAGAAGAGGAAAGAAAGTGTTTGTTCAACTAATGTATTTTTTTCGGCAGACATAAAGGATAAGGAAGGATAAAAACTCCTGTTTAATATAAAAACAGAGTTAACTGATGATGAGAAGACACCCGAGAGCCAAAAGACAAAAGAATGGTACTCCTGAATGAGAGACTTGTGTTGATCTGCTGTGTGGATACAACCACCATCACTGTTACAGAAGAACTCAGATATCACAGAGACAGAGAAAAAGAGACTTAGCCTTTTCTGTACACTCCTCGGGTTAGCCATGGAGGGAAAGAAGGAAAAGGCGAGGGAAAGAGAGGGGGCTTCGGGTCAGGCTGGGTGTAGACTCTAGGCTTTGACAGAAAAGCCTTGAACTATTTTGTGGGTGAAAGATGAGACCCTCCCAGAGCTGTCATAAAAATGTCTCCTTATCCCAAAGGGGCCTGGGGACCCCACCCCTCTTAGAACTTTTGAATGGTGCTTGTGATGTGATACAGTAAGTGTGAAGGCTGCTCCTGAGAACTAGAGACTGCAGTCATCTGGCCAGGAAAACACCACTTTGACTAACAATGCCAGACTGTGCTGCAAGATTAAACAGGTGTTCGCACTATCACACAATCTCACTATTCAACATAGAAACAGGTGAAGTTGCTCCTCACTCCTTTCTCCAATATCCGTACAGCTTATAAGGCACTGCCAAATGCTCTCACATGTTTATTAAGAAACATTTAGTTATATATAAAAATAACACACAGTAATGTTAAAAAATCTGTTTTTATAAATATATTGACATGTAATATTCCTTTTAACTCTCTAACTAAACATACAACTTTTTAACATGATGTGTAATATGTAATTGTTAGAAAGTTAGGACACCCCCAGTATTTATTACTACTTAAATGCCTACATTAGATTATATTTGACCATTGATAGAGAGGTCTTTGGAGGAGGCTTTGCTGGCTTTGAGGCTTTTTTGATTGTTGAAGAGAGAACCTGCTAGGAAAGCCTGACCAGGCCAGATTGGCAGTTGTTTTAAATGTTCTCCACTTGTAAATTATTTTCCGGACTTCTTCTTTCTAATTGTTATGACCTTTTTAAAATATCTTCCCATACTCATCTGCATCTACAAACTTCTTTCTGAAGGCTGCAAAGAGCCTTTTGGATGTTCTCACAAGAGAAAACCAAACTAATGTCTGAGGTTTAAATAAGACAGCTTCCTCCAGGAGTCTTCTATAACCATGGTCTAGTCATTAGCAGCTGATGTGCTGCACCTGATTCTAAATTTAATATTTTAAATACAACCTGTTTATGAATTTTTTTGGCTGTGTGCAGCTTGAAATACCCAGGCAGGACTTGACATGTCTGTATGTGATTAAAAAATTATAGTGAACTTTTCAGAAATTAGATAAGTCAAATTCAGAAGTGACCAGTTCAGAAAAAACATCATACTTCATAAGAAGTATTTGTCCAATCAACCTCTAAAAATTACTTCATGTGGCAATTGAACTTAATCCAAGTCAAACAAATACTTAAAATTAAATAATGGTCCAAAAACGTTGTTTGAATTGAATAAACCCAGTTCAAATGCTTGTGACCACATGAAGTAATTTTTAACATGTTGAATGGAAAAGCAATTTTTGTTTATCTTTTTCTTAAAACTCTTTTAAAGTCAAGGGTTTGGACAGTTTTTGCATCAGGGTTCGGCTTTATCTGTATTCAAGCTGATAAATGAGTTGTAATTAATGTGAAACTTTTGTATACTTAGGGAGCATTGAGATGAAGGAGGGGTTGAAAGGTAAACAGCTGAAATTAAAATAAAAGGCAAGCAAAGAATGTGCAGCATCAGAGCAGGCAAGGCAATTAACTGAGCTCCTTTAATTGCAGCCTCTGCTTATTCCACCATGAGGAATTTGACAATTATGTCATTAAAAGTTTGAAATGGGGAAGAGAGGAGGAATGGTGGGGGAAGAGGGGACAATTTGAAGAGGATAAAAGAAACAAGGCAGCAGAAGGAAACGGATCGAAAGAGAACACGAAAGAGGACTGAGAGGGCCTTAGAGCTACAAAGAATGTCCCAGAGGAGCAGGAATTGCATCAGTGGTGAACACTGACAGACTCGATTAACATCAAATGATTAGCAAAACAGAGGACATATTCATTCAGGATGAACCAGCAGGAAAGACCTCTGATGATGTTAAATTTGTCAGATAAAGTAACTTGTTGAATTGTCTGATTTTGCAGTTTCAGGCCTTGTGGTTTGTCAGGTTGAAAAGAGCATTTAAGAACTGAACAGAACTGTTCTTCAGTGCCATGTGTATATAAACAAAAAGTCAGGTGAAAAAATGTACATAGGTTAAGGTGAGACAAAAAGCTCAATTAAAAAAAAAAAAAAAAAAAGAACAAAAGAACAAAAAAAACCAAAAAAAACACCCTGCTTCAGGTATGCAAATCATTTTCTCCCTGACATCAACTTCTTTTGAAACAACAGTCTCATTCATTTCATCTTGCCAGTTTTCCCTAGCCATGCAAATTCCACATTTATGTATGAAAATAGGGAACACCTCCCTGAAACATGTTCCTGGTTACAAGCACATTTCTATATATCTGCAGTCTAAATGAACCTTTGCGTTAGAGGCAGGGGTACACTTCTATATAGTCATCTCACTTAAAGATGAACAAATGCTGTTTAATGCTCAGTCTTTATGGAAAGTTAGCAATAGTGTCTTGAGCATAAAATGTGACCATAGCAGAATATATTGACACGGACATTTATGTCTGAAAAACTGGTCACTATGATTTATAAGTAAAAAAGACAACTAACATGCTCACAAACAAGGACAGACAAGAGCATACCTGGCTTAATTGTTAACTAAATTGTTTACAAAATTATAAATTACCATGTACTGAATTCAAGGGCATAGATTTACTCTTTACATGGATGAGGACTTATTAATCTCAATTCATAATTTTATTTGTGAATTATAGAATGTATGACAGGTGTCATACATCAGAAAAAAATAAAAGTAGATGGAGTTGCAGAATCTCCACAAAACCAACAAAGTAATAAACAATAGCTACAGATGATTTTAGCCTGCTGTATGCTATGTGCCAAATCCTACCATTGGCATTAATGTTATTATGATGAACTCATTTTATTAGCAAACTTGACTTTAAGTTTGAATAAATTTTTTTTTGTAAAATAGCTCCTAATGTTCACTTTTTTATGTCCAGTCTTCCACGGTAAGTCTTGCATAGGACTGGAGGTGAGTATTGCCAGGTGCTATAAAAAAATCAGTCCAAAGTCTATATAAAATCCGCCCTACAAAAGCTGAATATAGCCTACAATCTAAGTTGTCACAGACACCTGAAGAAAACATTCAAACTACAAATTAATGAGAACTACCAGTGTAGCAACTTAAATCTCCTTCCAATCTGGCTTTGTTTTTGTTTTTATCTAAAATATAATTGATACTCCATGTTAAACATTTTGTTTGCATTGTTATTATCATTATCATTAATTTATTGTTGTCTTTACTTCCATCAGGACTCCTCTTTTCCCAACCCATCAGCTACTTAACACTGCATCAGTAACACATCACCAAAAAATCCTTTTCATTTGTACTGTATGCAATGAAAGCATTTTGGCGGCCTGGTAAATTAGTGAAAGTAACCACAAAAAAAACCCACACCCCACAACTGCATTTTCAAACACGCCCAATTTGGGGGGAAATCTGTGAACCTCGCAACCCTGTTGCAGGTTCCAGTTCGTGCTGGAAGATCAATAGCACATGAGCTTGTATTCTGTAGACTTGAGTTTCCTAGTTTTTTTCTTGTTACGAAATAAATATTGTAGGTTAATAAGTGTTTTCATAATTTAAGTCTTAGGGGTGCTGTCTGCATGTTACTGTTTGAAGGTCAGTAAAACCTTTTTATTTATTAATACAATTTTCATTTGCTTTGGTGCATTTCTCAGATTAGAATCAAAATTGAATTTCTCAAAAACTATTTGTCTACCCTCCACAATGTCTAGCCATTTCTCATTCATTGTGAAAAAATAATAAATCATTAAAATATTTTGTACACATTTCTGCTGTTACTTTCATTACATTATTACTTTTGACACATCAGTCAGGTATTATTTCACTGCATACAGTACATCTGGAAAGTATTCACAGTGATTCACTTTTTGTACATTTTGTTATGTTATAACCTGATTTCAAAATGAATTCAATTAATTTTCCCCTCAAAATTCTACACACAATACCCCACAATGACAAAACAAGAAAAGTTTGTTTGAAATCTCTGCGAATTAAAAACAAACAAAACCCACAACATGTACACAAGTATTCACACCCTTTGCTCAAAACTTTGTTGAAGCACCTATGGCAGCAATTACAGCCTGAAGTCTTTTTGATGCTACAGGCTTGGAACACCTGTTTTTTACAGAACTTATCAAGCTCCATCAATTGGATGGGGTGTGAATCTCCAGGGATGTTCAATCGGGTTAAAGTCTGGGCTCTGGCTGGGCCAAGACATTCACAGTCAGGAGTCAGGAGTCAGGAGTTGTCCCAAAGCCACTGCTTTGTTATCTTGGCTGTGTGTTCAAGGATCAAGCATGTCTGTGTACATCACTGTAGTCATTCTTCCCCCATCTGTGAACAGTCTCCCAGTTCCTGCTGCAGAAACATCCCCACAGCATGAAGCTGCTACCACCAGGCTTCACTGTAGGAATGGTATTGGCTAGGTGATGAGCAGTGCTTGGTTTCCCCCAGATATGATGCTTGGCATTCAGTCCAAGAGTCCTTTTGGCAAACTCCAGACATGCTTTTATTGAGGAGTGGCTTCTGTCTGGTCTATACCATGGAGTGGTGGAGTGCTGAAGAAATGGCTATCCTTTGGGGAGGCTCTCCTCTCTCCACAGAGCAACATTGGAGCTCTGTCAGAGTAACCTTTGGGTTTTTGGTCACCTCCCTGACTAAGGCCCTCCCACTATGAATACTCAGTTTGGTCAGGCAGCCAGCACTATAAAGAGTCCTGGTGGTTCTAAACTTTTGGTGGTTCCAATTTATGGATGATGAAGGCCACTGTGTTCATTGGAACCTTCAATGCAGCAGAGACTTTTCTGTATTTCTGTATTTTTCTGTATTTTTCTCTACCCTTCCTCTGTGTCTCAATACAATCATGGCTTTGAGGTCTACAGACAATTCCTTAGATTTCATGGCTTGGTTTGTGCTCTGATATGCACAGTCTACTATGGGACCTTATATAAACAGGTTTGTGTCTTTCCAAATCATGTCAAATCAACTGAATTTACCACAAGTGTCTACAATCAAGCTGTAGAAACATCTGAAGGATGATCAGTGGAAACAAGATGTGCCTGAATCTCATGACAAAGGCTGTGAATACTTATGTACATGTTATAGTTTTATTTTTAATAAATTAGCAAAATATTCAGTTCATGGTGTATTGTGTGTAGAATTTTGGCTAAACAATTAATTTAATTCATTTTGGAATAAGGCTGTAAAATTAAAAACAAATGTGCAAAAAGTGAAACTTTGTGAATATTTTCCAGATGCACTATAAGTCAATAGTGCTGAACCAGTTGTCAGAATATTCTGTCAGAATGTTTATTATACTTTTTTGGTAAACTTCTCTTGGACTTATGATCAGTTTTCAGGTCAATCACTTCAATTCAGCTTCAACCAGTTCTCTAAGTTGCTAAGGTTCTAAAGTTTTTAATTCCACAATAAGCTAGGCCTTAAGTGGTTTTCATGGCAGATTGTTTTTTTTTTGGTTTGATATTAAACTGAGGGGTCCTGTACAATGAAGGATGTGCTAATACATATACTAAAAACCTGCAATGTGTAGACTGTGGTGGTACATTGAAGTAATGTCAAGGCACGACATACATAAGAAGCAGTGATAAGTCAACAATGTACAAAAAAGGTATAACATTCAACTGATCACGGATTGAGTTCAGTTGGTCTCCTGATATGTATGCTGTTTTCTTAAGCATGCTGTCTGATCAGATCAGGACTAACTTTACAGTTTTCTCATTCATTTTGGTGCATTTCTCAGATCAGAATTGAATTTCTCAAAATTTCACTGACAAAAATAGCATGTTCACTGACTTAAATATCTGCTTTTAGGTCACAAACTAAGGATTTTGAGCAGGTTACAGACTTTAACTGGTAATTGTGTGATGCTGTTTGTACAAATTGTTTTGAAAAACACACTAGTTGTTGTGAAAATATTATTGATTATATAAAAAATGCTCCAAAGCAACAGAGAAAAACTAAACTAAAACATGTAGGTGGAAATATTTCTTTTGGAATTGTTTAACCTTCTATATTATTCTTACATTCTATCCGCAATTCATTTAGTATTCAGACAGTGATGAGACTAATACCAGTGTCCAGAAAAAATACTTTTTTTTAGATGTTTTTTAAAATTTTATATTAAAAGGGTCCTAAAGGAGCATTGGTTGATTTTCTCTCTTTTTAACAATTTTTTTTTCTGTCTAATACAAAACTGTGGTGTGTGTCAAACAACCTCATACAACCACTACATCAACACCCTCATAGCACCATCACACAAACACCCTGATACCACCACTACACCAATACCCTCATACAACCACTATACCAGTACCCTCTTTTATAATATATATATATATATATATATATATATATATATATATATATATATATATATATTGTAATATAGTCTCTATAATATATATTCTTTATACTTATATAGTGTTTTTTTTTACTAAATTGTGTCTTTTTCTACTTCTCCTGCACATATGCAGCGGCTGGAACCTTAATTTCCCTGAGGGAACCCTCCCAAGGGATCAATAAATTCTATCCTATCCTATACCACCACTAAACCAAATCCCTCATACCACCACGACACCAACACCTTCATACCACCACCACACCAACACCCTAATACCACCACCACACCAACACCCTTATACCACCACGTCAACACCCTCATACCAGCACCACACCAACACCATCAAACCACCGCTACACCAATACCCTCATACCACCACTACACCAACACCCTCATACCACCACACCAACACCCTCAAACCACCCTTACATCAGCACCCTCATACCACCAACACCCTCATACGAACACCACACCAATACCCTCATACCACACCACACCTCTATCCTAACATCCTCACCCCACCACTAAACCATCACACTACCACTACACCACCAGCGTCACACCACCACTACACCAATACTCTCATACCACCACAATACCAACAACCACAAACCACCAGTACACCAGCACCTTCATGCCATCACTGTTCTACCCTCTCACACCAATAATACAACAATAACCTCATACAACCACTACACTGACACCCTCAAACCACCCCTACCAACATCCTTATATCACCACTACACCAACACCTTCATACCACAACTACACCAATACCCTCAAACCACCAGTATACCAACACTTTCATACCACCACTACACCAGTAGTGTCATACCACCAGTGTACCAACCGCTCACACCAACTTATTCATGTCACCAACACCCTCAAACCATCTGTACACGAATACCCTCACACTACCAGTGTACCTAGAAGATTCTATAAAATGTGTAGGCAATATTTGTGAGAAGCTGCTGTTTGACTAGCGCTTCTTTAACTTAAAACTTTAATTTCAGGCACTTGACAGAAATATAACCATACATAGAGCATGAACACAAACATACACACACGTACACACACACACACACACACACACACACACACACACACACACACACACACACACACACACATACTTTTATCTGCACAAAGGGTGAAATTTTGTGAATAAACAAAATTAAAACATTGCAACAAGTTATGTGTGTGATGGCTGGTCAGCATTTAGGTGTGACAACAAAAGCCCTGACAGTTTGTCCTGCATCATGAATAAATTGTTACATCACACATCTGCTCAATAATCATTTTATAGACACAAATACCACATTTATCATCAGTCAGTCAGTTACTCGTTTATTTTTATTTTAGTCCAATAATTTTCACCCAACCCCGTTAGGACTCTCCCCCTGTCATTTGAAGCCACACACCACCAATGCTCTGGAAACTGGAAGAGAACAAGCCTGAGCATGGAAAATTTGCTCAGACGCAATGACAAAGGATTCAAACCTGCGATCCTTGGATCACAGTGCTAGTGCGTTAGACTGCTGAGCCACAATGAACCCCATCATTCAGTTTCTGACCACAGATGTAGACTAAACTGGTTGTGAAGCTTCCTCCCCTGCAGTGGGACTTCCAACACTGTAGAGGTTTGTGGTTTTGATGTTTTGGGAGTTCTGGGGGGTTTTACACATTCTCTTTATTTATGGGCTCACCACCTAAAATCCCAAAGCTAGGAAAATGTCTGTGGTCAGAACTGATGAAAGGCTAGATAACACAAATTGTGCATGACAATAAATAGACTAACCACCAACTGTACACCTGCAGAATGGAGCTCCTGGGCAAATACTGAGGGTAGAGCGCATTTTCTACCAATTAATATAGAATCAGCAAAAAGTGAAGGTGGTTGGCCATATGTGCAAATGACCTACATGACAGCCACAAATGCACTTTTTATATTTTGTGCATCTGTGCATCTTTATGTCTGCATGTGTCGGTGTGTGTGCAATATGTCCTGAATTGCCTCCAATCTCTTCTATCCCCCCATCCCCAAAAGTGCTAATTACTTTTGATTGGGGATGGGATGGGGGGTTAAAGTCATGTGTGGGGTCAGCAGGTAAAAGCATGCAGGTACTTCTACCTGGTTTCTTTAAATAAAGAATTGAAGGAGAACTGACAGTGAGCAGCTCTGCGAGAGAACCCATTGGACTAATGGACTATGAGTGGCACACATAACTGCGTGTAGTTTGTAATATTTCAAATGTTCTTTATCTATGTAAGGTAGGGGAATTAAGGATGAGACGGTGATGGTGATTTTTTGCCTCATATCAACACCTCAGGGGAATCAAGGCAATCCAATCCAATCCAATCCAAGGCTATATGAGTTACTGGTTACCTGTTATGCTCTATTCTGTGTTAGAAAAAACTGTTTAAATTTTCACTGAGATAAAGATCCCCGGACCTCTGACAACTTATTCACCCCATCACCCACAACCTCAGCACCCCTCCAACCCCCCATCTTTATAATTTGTTCAGAATAAGAAACAAAACAGTACAAAATTATAGCAGGATGCTCACTGGGGAATGTAAATTGCTTTGACATGGAGATTAGGCCCTTCTATTGTCATCAGACATTGTCTAATAAGAGCAAATCTGGCAGAGAAAAGGAGTGAAAGGCAAAAGAGGGAGGATTTTTTTTCTAGAGCGGCAAATGGACAGTATAATGGTGAGCCCAGAAAAATAAGTCTACATGACATTGTTTGGCATTTCAGTATAAAAGGGGACTTAAAGCACATTGTTGCCAAATAGAAATATCAGAGAGTCTATGTAAAAAGGCCACATTGCTGTAATATGAAAATGTAACAATTAAGTTTCATGTCATCATGGTTGCTCCAGCTCGTAGTCCAGTCCTACATTGATCAACACACACAGAACAAGCTTAAATGACCTAATGAGTTTCACACGCCAAAAATATCTCTAGATGATTAATTAATGTATTTTACACCTTAATTATGTACTTTTGTTCTATTACAAAGTAATTCCATTGTGGCTGGTGAAAGAGTATTCCTGTAGCATTAGAGACCCCTCTGAGTCACGGGTGGGGGGTTGCTCTGACCCGTCACTCTGCACGTTTCCTCTGTTAGCCACGGACAATACAGGCTTTCACAACCAGATCCCAAGCCGGTTTCAGACACTGCTTTCATAGGGGGATTCCAACCCTTCAACCACCACCATCAGACCCCACCACTTAAGACATGTTCTCTTAACCTGAATGTGGGAAAACTTCACAGAGTGCCCTGGTAGGTTGCTTAATAATAATCTGTTAATGGTGCCTGTGTGTTATTTCAGCGCAGAGATAATGTTTCAAGATGTCAAAAACAATCATTTTAAAATCTGAATGACCTTACAATTAATGCCCAGCTGAAATATAGCTCTTGATCATAATGACAGACACTCTTGCATCCCTGTATGATCTTTGCACTCTTTAAAAAATTCGCTATAGACTGTTAACAGTGAGTTGTTAATACATTATATACATTCTCCACCAAAATCATCCTTGCCTTCACTCTGGCCCACATTTCAAGCTATCATTAATTACAGACTGATTACAGTGAGGTCCATAAGTATTTGGACCATTTACAACAACTTTGAAATAAAGTAATCAAAATGTGACTAAAATGTAAAATATCAGCTTTACATCATCGGGTTTAACAATAATATTTTGTTCCAATTCCTAAACATTAACCATTTAGGAATCACAGCAGTCCCTTTGTTTTCTCAGGCTCAAAAGTAACTGGATAATTAATTGATAAGAAGTTTCGTAGGAACTCTCAACATGAGGTGTAAAGTGAAGGAGACTCAATCACCAGACTGAGAAAACAGAACAACCCTATCAGAGAGAGCAGAAACGGAATACTCTGATGAACTCACGACATTACAAGCCCAGAGAAACCACAGATAACAAGTATACAATTGCAGAATGAAGTGAAAATTCATTTTTGGTGAAGTAAAACCCTTCACAGCATAGGGTCAAGTTGAAAACACTTGAGGACACTTTAGGAATATCACTGACAGAGTCTACATGGAGATATAAATACAGAAGGTTTACCTCAAGAATCAAATCACTGGTAAAACCTAAGAACAGAAAGGACAGATTAGACTGATAAGAACAAGAGTCAGTCATCTGACCTCAACCTAGTTGGGCATGATTTCACTTTATGAAGACTGAACTGCAGCAGAAAAACCCACACGGACCCATAAAAGCATGGCAAAAAAAAGTCCATTTCTTATCTTATAAGCTTCTCCTGTTTCCAAATTTATGAATTTCAAAATATGAACATATTGGTTCATGTATTAATGAAGTAATCAGCATTTCTGGAAACTGGATAAAATGCTTCAAAAAGATTAAATAGACCATTATATAAATATTGTGGCCAAACAAGGAGTCACACTTCGGAGAACATGAACCTAAACACAGGTATTTAAAAGTTTATTTAAAGACAAAACCAAACACAAATACAAGCACAAAAGTAAAGATAAACCAAAACAAAGTCATTAACAGAAGCTAAACAAACCAAACAGACTCAGAAACAATGGGTAAAAGGCAGAAAGTACAAACTGACCGAGAAGCAGTCAGTTCTAAATAATAAGACAGACAAACAACACTGAAATAAAGGCATACTTATACACCAACACAGACAAGGCATACCTGGGGAGGATAATGAAAGGGCAGGGCTACAAACAAGGCACAGGTTGGAACACTGATGGGGGTTGGTGGGGGGTGGGGGGGGGGTTAAGGAGACAAGGACATAAAAATAGAGCCATGTGCTACAGAGCACAAGTTACAACAAAAACAAGCAGACAAAAGAAACAGATACAGACAAGGGAATCAGGAAGTAGTGTGACACAGGGTTTATTATTATTATTATTATTATTATTATTATTATTATTATTATTGTTGTTGTTGTTGTTGTTGTTGTTGTTGTTGTTGTTATTGTTGTTGTGAAACACTTGTCAAATCAACCTATTTCCCACACATGATTTTCTATCACGATGCCCAAACTATGGTAAGTACATTTACTTAATTAGTTATTCCCATAGCTTTCTCAAGCTTATTCGGCTGTAATTAGTCAGTAATTCACGCTTAATGTACACAGTTTGGTCCAGAAAACACATGTCTCCCATTGTTTTCACAGTGCTAATTCACCCCTGAAAAAACTGTTCCCAGCACCCTGACCTTGTTTTATAGTTTAGTGTAATGAAATGATAATAGCATAGGCTTTTCTAATAATGCAACTTAATTAGACAACTTTAATTCAAAATCTTAAATCCAGTTTCAGAGTTTCAGAGTAAATGTCTATGTTCTCATGACTGTTGGAAAGTGCCCACTACAATAGTGCAGCAACATTCAGTAAGACAGTTCGACACTAGCTGATGATGTGTTTGCCACAGACCCAGGGCAGAGCCAGCTGGGAGTGAGAAGGACCCTCCTTTCCTCATTTAAATAATGTGGCCTAAATCTGTCACATTACAACCCCCCCACCCATACGATCACTGTAAGATACATCAACAACAAATTAAGTAAGTAAATAAGAGACATCATTGTTTTGTTTGTGTTGTGCACTACTTAGTTGGCTGCCCTGATCAGTATCACCCTTTCCCCAACCCCTTCAGATTCACCCCAGATCCAAACCCCTTCAGCTATTACAGCAACATTTAAGACCACTGGGAACGGTCCATACTTCACACTACCCAGATTTAAAAATATATATTGTTTCTCAGAAACTGTTTGTAAGTAAAAACAGGAGATGGGGAAAGTGGGCATTTAGGGTTAGCTCTGCAATGTTGTTGTTCTATAAGAGATTAAGGCCAGTTATTTTAATTATGCAAGAGAGAGTGAAAGTGAGGCAGAGAGAGAGAGAGTGTTGGCCGTCTGTTCAGTACCCATCTGGGCTAGTATGCAGAGCCACTTCTCACGACACATGGTTAACGGTCAGAGACAGGCTCACCTTTACATCAGAGAAGAACATTTTCAGCATGTTGGAGCTGGGGTAGCGTGTGTAGAAGAACATCAGCTTGGCTTTCTTCAAGTGGTTTGGAGAGAGTCCTTCTTGGATTTGCAGAATGGGAGGTCAAGGAAAGTATTTTAATATACACTTATATATTGTTACTTTTATGGAACATTTTGTCTTAAAGTAAAGGATAACTGCTGGTTTAAAATCAGTACAAATCCAGCTTATGTTTCTGCAACATTATACATACAAAACATTCATAGTTCATAGTACATGAATTGTATGACAGTGGTAGTAATTGTACCTAATAAAACTTAGTAAGATAATGATGCCCCAAAATACTTTATTACCACACATCTTGTTCAGTTATATTGATCATAACCTTCCTCTCGCTATCTAATTTAGTAGAAGGTCTTTCAAGGTCTTAAAAGAATCCCAGTCAATATGCTCGGCATTCCTGGTCAATAAATGCTTGCTTATCCCAATAAAAACCCTATTTATCTGGAGGTGGCATTGCCCTCTAGATTGGTAAACAGACGGCTGCTGAGTGGGTCCCAGGAGGAGCTGTGACTAACCAGAGCCATCTCACCATTACAGTTCAGCTCAAACCAATCCCCAGCTCTTCACCCACAGCCCCCCACAGCTTCCTGGCACAGCCTCTGTGCTGCCAGTTAGGCCGGCTTTAGCCACATCTGCGCTGCAGAATGGCCATGCCATTTCCTCCCAAATTAACGGCTTTATAATTTATAAAAAATGAAGATGCATGTGGGGCTAAATCAATGGGCCCCTGCAAGGTCAATTAAGTGGCCCACATAGCAGAGGCCTACCCCCTCCCTCTAATGCAGAGAGTTGGCGCTAATTCGCCACAGTGGCACCTTCAAGTGAGTTAATATGCTCAGTGTAGCTGCATTGTGTCCATTTCACAATCAAGGTGGTAAAAAAAGAATCATGCTAACCAGTTGTATGGAGAGGCACTAATGTATTGAGGCATTAATATGACTAATGCTTTGTGTACACTAATATTTCTATAAACTATTTTAATAATAATCAAATGGATTCTTCCTGTTGCTCTGCACTGCTGCTGTCTGTGTTGACTGACATGCTTCTTGTGTGAGGAAAGGAGGGGAAGAGTAGAACCCTATGTGACCTCCATTAGGCTGATAGGGAAGACTAAAAGAGCATTAGCCTCTCCCTCATGCCATCTGTCATAATGCATACAGCAAATAACAGCAGTGAATTAGAGAGGAAGACAATGAGAGAGAGTGAGAGACAAAATAAGAGAAAGTGAAGTCTGATATTTCAAGGACCCCAAGGCATTTTTGGAAGCATACCGAATACAAGTGGGCCTCTTTAATGAAGGCCTTTTCGCAAAAAGCATTTCGATGATACAGCAGTAGAGTAGAGCATGTCAGGATAAATGAGGATTGGAGGAGAAAAAGGACATAAGGTAAACTTATTGCTTCCAAATTCAAATGACAGCATCCATCTAAAAGACAATGTTCAACTAAACACTAAGACTTAACATATGTCAATGTAATGATTTTTCTTGGTAATTAGCTTGGTATTAGTAAACTTCAGAAAAACATACATTTGGTCATTTTCACATTTTCTGGAAACAGTGAAATTACTAAGACCCCAAAATAGCACCCAAATTTGATGAGACCAAATCACCTAATGCCCACCTCCTACAAGAAAACCACTCTTTCAAGAAAAAAGCAGTTTCTAGGATACAAAAATATGTACAATGAAAAAATAGCTCAAGTAAACACTGCTGCACTGTGTAAAACAAGCCGGGCCACAGCCAAGGTCAGTCGAGGAAATAATGCAAACATGAATATGAAGAATTATATACAGTGAAACAGGATGACTGTGATTTCGAGCCACATGCTACATAAACAGAAGTGCCATGGATGTTGTGCACCATCAGCTTTTCGAATTTGGTTTCAGATTCACCGTATGTCATGAAAGAGAGACAATATCTAATGAAATGTGATCTAAATGCCAGGTGTAAAGAGAGCGACGGAGAAAAACATAGGGATGATAAATCCATAAATTAATGACAGACATCTGTTCAGCCACATGAAAGATTAGACAACAAATGCACTGTCTGAACCCAACCTCCAGAAAAAAACTATATTCTTGTATGTTTAAGCATACTCTTTTGAATTGGAAAATAAACAACACATTACTTTTAATACTGGAGAGAAGAAGTGACAAATGTTAGGGTGTCATATTGCAGTACTTCAGCATTAACAGAAAAGAGCAGGTACTTCCTTAACTTGAGTTTATTCAGCTTAAATATGTGTTGAAGTGCTGCTGCTATGAGAGCTTAAATGTACAGAGCTCACTGCTTCAGAAAAAAAAAATGCCAATGTTTTTAGGACAACAGTGGACCTCCGGTCTGTCTGCTACATTAGACATGCAAACGGCTTTCAATAACCCCCACCCCCGCCCCGTGTGTCTTACAGGCGTACCGTGCTAGAGCTGTTTGGTCTCTCTATATGCAAATGCTGGAGGGAAACTGAACAAGGCTATTTTTCTTGAGATGCAAAGAGGGCGCGTGACAAGGAAGATCATTCCATGGCCAAAGACAATTGGCTGCCTGTTACTCTTAGAATTTGAATAAAACTTAATATTTTATTAAACATCCTATTTTGCAAATACTGAGTCATTGCTGTTAAGAGCCCAACTGTGCAGGTGTACATGTTTATTGGACAGAGGAATAGAAGTTGTAACTCTTTAACAAAGGCTAACCATTTAGCCTTAAGCCCTGTCATATAAAGAAGTATGAATATTTTTCAAACATACAATCTGTAAAGAGAAGTATAGAATTACCAATTATCCAATGGGATAATGATATTTCCCAGTAATAGACAATTACATAAACTTGGTCACTGTTATCTAAACCACTCTATCACAGTTAAATTTATTTGTAAATATTAATAACAATATATATTATTATAGACTAAACTTATAAATTATTTATAAACTTGTTTTGGTTCTATTTGTACCTAAAATGGGCTCATACAAAGTATTTTATACATCTAGTGGCTTTTCAGCAAAAGGTTGTAAAGAGGGAAGGGGACGAAAGATAAACAACTACCTGCAAACACCTGTTCATGCCAGAAAAAAGAGATGGATGAAAAGAAAAGATCTGCTGCCAGGCAACAGCTATTAGTGCTGCAAGTGCTTCCGTCTACAGCAGCTCTTTATGATTGTAAGGAATAAGAAGATTTGCAGATTTCTCTAAAGCAATAAATTGAAGGGGCACTGCAAAATAAGGGATGTTTTCAAAAAACACTGAATACATGGTAGTTGAGTTCCTCTAATTATTTAAATTTATCAATCCATACACCAATTTATCACAAACTATAATGCCCTCCCATGGACAGATATCTTTCTTGTCTTATTAAACATAAGGTGTTAAGACCTCTCAGCAAAGGATCCCACTTGTCCTTTTACTTCCTGGCTTTGAAATATGATTTGCTTTGAGCATTTATGTACAAAGTCTTGCATGCGCTGTGATGAAAGAGGGGGTTTTATTGTGAGCCTCTCTGTGATAATGTGAGAACAGAGAAGAAGGGAGGTATCTTCACCACTGCGGGGCCTTTCAGCACTTCTCCCTATAGCGCACACTTAAAAGCCTCCAACCACAGAGCTCTTTTTAATCTTTAAACCCCTGCAGGAATACATGAACACTGCATGGGTTTGAAACATCTGAAACATACAACAGATTGAAACAAATCAATTAACAGTAAACTGAAGTTAAATTGTATTCTTTAGCCCATCTGAGAGAATTCCAAAGTTACTGATTCTGCAGGTGTTTAAAAATGCTCTTCTCATCACCCTTCTTATCTACTCCTCCACATATGTTTGTACTTTTTGTACAAGCAAATCATTATTCCTAACATAAATAAATGGAAATTGCAATCAAGCATTCTTTTGTTAAAGGATATTGTACTTCCTGAATATGGAGAGATGTCAGACATATCTTGAAGGTCACCGCATTCAGACTTGATGAGTGATAAAGAAAGGCCTTCGGGGTTCCCTGCATGTGTTGGTGAAATGGAACGATGATGACTAAGGTGGCTAGATGACATCTTGTTGCGTAGGCTGGTAGTCTCTCTAGACAGGTCCATCGATTCAGGAGAAGATCTATCTTTACCTGCATATGGCCCAGTGGGTCCACCTAAAGGACTCTGAAAAGGGTAACCCATGAGAGGAAGAGGGAAAGAATGGCGGAAGGACGGAGGGCTGAAGCCCATAGTTGTGGATAATGATGATGGGTGCAGAACAGGGTGGTGGTGACCCCCAGGTGTGGGAAGTGATCCAGACTGCTCTGCAGAGTTCTTTTTCACCACTAAAGGCAGGGCTTCTGTTTGGTCATTTGAATTGGGCAGTTGCATGTTGCCAAAAGTGTCAAGTGGATTAGGAATGATGACATCACCAAAACACTGCAAACGCTGGTTAGTTGTGTGGAAGTTCGGATTCTCACCATTAACTGCAAAGCGGTCTGGGGTCGTCTGCACAGGTGGGAAAGCCTGAGGAAGAGGGCGCGGGGGCTTTGTGAAGACCTTTACCACTGTGTCTACAACCTGGGACATGGCAGTATTCAGCTCTTGTTTCAGTGTCTCTGCTAGCTGTTTCCCCTCTGAATGCATGGAAATTGATCCCTTTCCACGGGAGCCCTCCCGTTTGGGTTTATCTCCCTCTGTGACCAAGGTTTGCTCACGAATGAGTGCTCGGGCTTGATCCAAAAAATGTCCAGGGTCCAGGTCAGAAATCTCATTGCCTGAGCGTTCTGGAGCACAATCAGGGACACGATTGTCCATTCCCTCAGAACGAAGACTGTCCTCAGATAAGTTTCCGTCTTCATCATTCTCTGAGTCGGTGCTGTCATAAATCTGGTAGAACTTTTCCTGCAGCTGCCTGAGCTGTTTTTGCATGTCCTCTAGCTGCAGTTTGAGTTGCCGGCGCTCTTCTTGTTTCTGCTCTTTGCGAGCTGAGATGAGCTGCTGGAAACTCTGCTGCTGCTGGGGCAATTTCTGCTTGCGCTTGTTTTCTCTGTAACCATCACGGGGGCTTGGGGGCTGAGGTGCCTCACGCTCATTCTCACCAGTGCGGAGCGTGACACTAGGAGAGTGGCTCATTCCACGAATGATGTTCTCTACCCGTGCACGTTTCGCTCTCAGGTGCTCATCTGTCAGGCGATCGATGTCAAACTGGGTCATGGGGGGCCTGCTAAAGGGGGACATGCATTCCTGAGGGCTTCCTCGTGACGAAGTGCTGCAGGCATCCTCCTGGTGGATCTCTGAGCCAGTGCTGGAAAGACCACTGCTCTGGAAGCTGGGCTCACTGACTCCATTTTTGGTTAAATTGTTTTTTAGCAGCTGGGAGATTATGGTGGCTCCAGGAAAAGGCATCATAACATCTTCATAAGAGTTTGCTCTCTTCAGCAACTTGCGGAGCACATTTGATTTCTCACTGTCTGCATGCTGTACAACTGAACACTCAACATCTTGCTCAGATCCGTGGGGATTCATGGCACAAAAATTATTTATTTTTGATTGGGCAGAAGCCACAAATACTGTCCCTACAGTTCGTTTCACTCCAATGTCAACTCTTCTCTTCTTGGTTTGTCTACTTATGACAGCTGTGCTATCATGGTCAGGCATCACTGGAACTCTTATTGTGCCATCTTTCAAAGCCTGTCAGCTGGACATAGCTTGAGAACCTTGTGAGGCTGGTCAAAGAAAAAAAACAAAACAATAACAACTAATGAGTATGTTTAGATATCCAAATTCTTAGCAAAATATGACACAAGAATAACATCACAGGGAATTAAAAGCAATGCAATTAAATGTTTTTTTTTTTCAATAAACACTGTCAAAATAAATGTAGAAGAAATATATGTTGAGTACCATTCATCATAACAAATAAGTCATATAATCTACATGATGCAAGATTTGTGTCTCTTCTTTCAAATAAAGGACAGAGTGCTAATTTAAAATTAATGTTCCAAAAATGCATGAAATGCATGAAAAGAATGGCACTATCAGTGTTACAACCCATTCCACCCTGTATTAACACTTTTTTACATTTCATATAAAACACTGAGAATGTTCCTGACAAACTGAGTGTCACAATGTTCACAAAAACAAACCCCCTGTGTAATCTAATTTCATTCTTTTAAACTTAACTTGTTTCATAAATATACTTGATTCGCTTAAACTTAAAACAAATGGCCCACATGTTCAACAAGATATAAATTAAACAGCACCTAGTAATAAAAGTAAAATTGTGAGCTTCAGTGTAGAAGTGTAGGCTTTAACACATTTGTTATTCCTCACACTGCTCTAACATAGTTTAAGTGTAAATAAAATAAACATTGTTACTGTCTTCCAATGAGTAGGTCATCCATAACTTCCATAATATCCATAACAAAATTTTGCTACAGAAGCTGCCTGTTGGAAGAATACAATACATTTGACATTTATATTGCATATTTTTGGTGGATTTGCAACTTTTACTGATGTTTGCAAATATTATTCTTCAATCAAATTTTACACAAACATTAGGTAATAAGAAAACAGACCAGTAGCTGTTATATTTAACACCTTTATCTAACCTGCTCCTAACAGAGGCCGTCACCTCCAAACCAGAGAAACCTGGAGACGACACGCTTTACTTACACAACTGCACTGAAGCGACAAACACAAGAACGGACTAAATATCACACGCTAGTCACGTTTAGTGAATGAAATGACAAGAAAAGATGCGCTCATGAATACAATTAAGCGCAGTAACTTGACGTCGCCAAAACGCTGACAAAAGTTTGTGTGTGTGTGTGTGTGTGTGTGTGAGTGTGTTTGTGTATATGTGTGTGTGTGGTGTGTGTGTGTGTGTGTGTGTGTGTGTGTGTTACGAGATAAGCGTTTCAATCTGAGAGACAAGTGTCAAACTAGACGTACAGATTCTTAACAGACAGAGTTACAACAAAGTACAGGAGCAAAAAAGCGCGTCCTAAAGCACAGTGACCGAACCTCCAACCGCACAACTGAGATCCCCGAACAGGAGTCGGAAACAAATGATTACATGTAGAAAAATGAAATTACATTAGATTAAATATTCTGTTTGCATCCTCAGAAAATGACATCGACGGTCTACGGATAAAGGCTGATTTACGGGCTTTGAAAAGTGACTAAGAGCTCGTAACCCAAGTCTACAGGGTGTTTGATTGTATCCGGAGTTCGGCGCTCTCTCGGATAAAGGACAGGCTTCGCCGTTCATCCAGAGAAGAGTTCCGCCGCAGTCGCGTGCTCTGATCACAGAAAACAGGCTTACTTACTCTGCAGGAGCGATGTTCACTGAGCCTCTTTACAGCACTGTGAGAGAGAACAGAGCGCTGCTCGTCCGTGATGAATATTGTAATTTCTCAGGATAAGCGAGCGCTGTGTATGTGCGTGAGCGCGCGCGTGCATGTGCGTGTGTGTGTGTGTGCGCGCGCGTGCGCGCGCGCGTGTGTGTGTGTGTGTGTGAGAGAGAGAGAAATAGAGAGAGAGAGAGAGAGCTCTTGTGCGCCTCTCCTCTCTCTAGATGGAAATTGACCGCCTCGACGCAGAGCAGCAGCACGAGGCCGGAGCGCGCGCTCCAACAAGATTCACTTTAAGACGCAGCTGAAGGAAGCAGGAAGACGGCGCGTCATAATCAGTGTGATGTAACGTTCTCACCTACCAATAAGAACAGACCACTGGATTTGGAGCGATACAAAACCCCGAACTTCACCGACGTGGACAAAGGTGGGCAGTCAAGAAAAGGCAAGGAAGAGCGATGTGGGTAATTTAAGAACATTACTTGGGTTTTAGCTGCTCCACTCTTCTGGGCTGACTTGCTGTGCCGACTTATCTGATTGCTTACAGCAAAACATAAGTATGTGTTTTTGTATCACCGTGTGATTATATGATGCTTGGGCAATAAATACTGACCTCTTTAAAATTCTTGTTCTGTCAAATCAAAGATTGCTCTGCTTATGGTTAAACCCATCTTATTAAGTCCACACTACTCTGTATAGTTTCGTTATAATTTTATTTATAAATATTAATTGTTCACCATCTTTGAAAACGTGAAATTGATTTATTTATGAATGAATGAATATTTATGGTCTGTCTGGGAACTGTGTCCTGTACTGATTCCTGCGCCCTTTTCTGATCGAATAGCCATCCTTCACAGATGAGAAGAGGACGTCAGCAGTAGTTTTTATGATTTTTCAAAAAGTAAAATAAAATGATATATTGTTTTACTATAGACTTATGTAAATTAAGATGGGTTCTGGGATTACATGTGAGTTATGCAAACTTATTAAGATGAACCTAAATTCGACGGTTGTGGATTTTTTAACATTCTGTAACAGAACATCAGTTCATTAGAGCGTAAAAGATCTGCTTAGTTGGTAGTTTTCCTCCACAAAACATTTTACAGATACTTTCAAAAACATAATTCAACCTAATATTATCTTGCTTTTTAGCAGTGAATGCTCTTATCATCCTGTCCGGACAGTTGTAGTCATTGGAAACAGACTTCTTAAAGCTCTAACCTACTTTTCTGCGAACACTGTTTGTGCTCTTTGTTACAGTTCAACAGATGGACAGAACCTTTGCTACAGTCCTCTTTTTACAGTTGTCTTTTTCTAACAGTTCATTATTCTATTCATGACATCTACCGGGATTTAATATTTTGGGAGGGTTAAAGAATCTGAATGGGGTGTAACTTTATATGTGTAAAAATATAATGGCATATCGTTTGTAAAACATGCATGTCAAATGTAAAAATATAATATTTGAGTATGGAATAGAGCTACCTAACCTTTTAATAATATTTTTAATGTTAAAATGTTAGAACGGTGAAGCTCGTGTTAATGATCTCATTCTTTTTAAGCAGGTTTAGACTGACATTAATATGATTCACACTTCACACTTCAGGAAAGGCTTAAATACCTTCCTAAATAAACTTGTCATGTCTATAATTATTCTTTTTTTCTTTATCAGTAACTCTAGCAATATGTTATTTTTATGTTATTATTATTATTATTATTATTATTATTATTATTATTATTAGTAGTAGTAGTAGTAGTAGTAGTAGCAGCAGTAGTAAATGTAGTAGTATTAGTACATTAAGAATGCTAAAATAGCAGTCACATCAAAAATAACGATATGATGATGATGATAATAATAATAATAGTAATAATAATAATAATTGTAATAATAATACACTGTACATGTAATTACCTTCCCTAATTTCATTCAAATTAGATTTTTTTGTGCAAGTCAGTTTTGCCCAAGAAAACAATTCAAAACTAAATCTTATCTTCGAATATGATCTCGCTTCTCCTCATGCGACTTTTGTCCAAGTTGACACCAGAATTAAGAAACTCCTTTGATCAACACTTTGTTTCTTTGTTGTGCGTGGGAATAAAGGTAAATATGACGAGCTATTACCAAATTTCGAGTGTACATTATTATGGACGAATAACAGATTTCTGTGTCAACAGTTTTTTCCACGTGTTTGTAGTTCCACTAACATTTATCCCCAAAAGGCGTCGTTGGTGCACATGGTGAAAACCTCTTTAGAGCATAAAGGAAATCCTGTCATGCAGAAGAAGACGGCTTCTGTCTGAACTCCAAATTAATGTAATCGTGTTCACATCTCTGCCGTGAAGAATGACACCCCTCCTATGCTTTTCACAATTTAAAATGATCATATATACGTGGCCCATATTTCTAACTGTTAAGTGTGAGCATTGTCCAGCAGTGTCTGTCAGAGTGAACTTTTCCTGTTGCGCAGATGTTCTCCAGCTTCTCCACTCACTGCGGGTTTCCCGACAAAATTCAGTTCGTGTCGAAAGAAATAGAAGCTTACTAAACTTAACAACAACGGAAATGTGGATATTGAAGAATATAATTCCCTTCATGTATGCTGTACAAGAGCGATCTTTAGAGATAACTTTCCGAACGTACAGTAAGCGGCAATCCTCATTTGTCTCAGCTTCAGCTTCTTCCCAATAGTTTTCAGCTTCACAGTTGGGCTGTTACGAACCCATTATTACTCTAATCTCGGTCACAAAATATTAAACACTGAGCAAATGTATCTTGTGTTATTATACATATATATATATATATATATATATATATATATATATATATATATATATATATATATATATATATTTATAAGGCGAAGAAGAAGAAGAAGAAGAAGAAGAAGGAAGAAAAGACGATCATATTAATATAATAAAACGAAAGTTTAACAAAGAAATGCAATTCCCTTGATCACTAATTGCATGTCACTACGTTTTTTTGGAGGTACTGGTGGTAATCAGATCTAAGTCAGTGTATATGAAATGTAATGGAATGTGGAGTTAAATTATTTTTTACTCTAATAATTCTTACCATATAAAACTCTGCCTGTATCAGTCAAGATACTGTGTACATTTTATTAAAAGTTCCCATTTGGACAACTTTAAGTTAAGTATTCAGCTTTGTGACTGATCCACATTAGCATGTTTTCAGCAGAGCTTAAAACATTTGTTAATTATTGAATATCAAACATTAATAACATAAATATGTTTGTAGGCACCATACTACTGAATATATATTTAATGTATATTGTTGAGGGATTGAGAGGTAGAAAACTGTCACTACACTCCAGAAGAACAACAGCATTATGCATACATTGGGACTAGGATACTGAACAGTATAAGAACATTTGTTATGAGGTTGACACTAAAAACATGTACATACACTCACAAGCCCATTTTAGCAAAGATGACATAAACAAGCAATGGATTTTAAATATCAGTTACAAATCACAAGTGTCTTATATGTTCATGCTGGGGCCGATCAGTACCAATAGGCTTTTGATACAAACAGGTTAATAGAACTCCTGTGTCACTGCCTGTAAATGTGAAACACAACTCAATAATACTCAATAATATTCCATCATATCTGTGAGGACATTGCAACACACCTCATAATCATATGAGGCAGGTTGTATAGGGAAAAGAGAATATCATGGTAGAGATATAATAAGATCTGATTAGGTTTTGAAGTATGAGAACAGATAAAACAGGAATAATACTGTGCTGTAGATGCTCTTGTGTACAAATTCAGCAGAGAGAGCATAAAGATTCGAGGTAGCTATTATTCCACACATTAGCGCAGGCTAGCTAAAAGCTCTTATGCTTGGGAAGGGTCTTGGAGGTCTTCAGGAAAAAGGATGACACAGTGAAAGTGGCCAATGTTTAAGGGACCTCTGTTACCAAAAAAAAAAAAAAATGTGGCATGGACACATTTACAAGACACAGAAAGCACAGGTCTGAATGTGTGAAAATGATATTGTGATATGGAGCTATTATTGGAGCCAATATCACAGTTCTGAATCAGATTTGGTGCAAAGAGTGCACATAAAGGAGAAGCAGAGTAAGTGGTCTGAGGATGAATAAAGAACTATCTAAATTATTCAAATTCCTAAGGTGTAGGAATTGGTACAGAAACAAATCTTAGGTATGGTAACAGTAGTTTTGGAACTAATAAACTTGAGTTTTTATGACCACATATCTGACTAGGCACCAGCTACATGCTCAAAATCTCTCCAAGAGCATGGCATAAAATCATCCAGGAAATGAAAAAGAACCCAAGAACAACATGAGTCTCTTTCTTAGGCTGTTCATTACTCAATAACCAACCAAACCTTCAACCAACCAACCAACATTCCTTCAACTATGTATGTACAGTTGTACCACAATAGTCTCTGGATTGGACCAAACCAGAAGACACAATCAAAGCACACACAAGCTAGGCTATCTCACAAGGAAGAAAAGATATTTTCCTTTTAGAATAGTAAATTCCACCAAAATGTTGCTCTAGATTTTCAGTGGTCAATCAAATATACACAAATTATTTGTCATAGTAATGACCAGAAAACAAACAAAAAACTACAGAAATTATGAGGAGACACTGAAAATATATGAGAGTGCATATATATCACTGCAATTCATTTAATATATTGGCCTATATTCATATAATTTACCCAAAAGTGTGCCTTACGTAGATTAAGCTAATATAATTCTGAGGAATTATAGAACTAACTTACTACTCACCCTCATGTGGTCTCTCTCTCTCTCTCTCTCTCTCTCTCTCTCTCTCTCTCTTTTCCTCTCTCTCTCTCTCTCTCTCTCTCTCTCTTTCTCTCTCTCTCTCTCTCTCTCTCTCTCTCTCTCTCTCTCTCTCTCCTCTCTCTCTCTCTCTCTCTCTCTCTCTCTCTCTCTCTCTCTCTCTCTCTCTCTCTTTCTTTCTCCCTGTGTGTGTCTGTGTGTGTGTGTGGCCTCACTAGTGTGTATGTGTGTGTTTTTTCTGCATGGATGGTTGCAGATTAAATGTTTTTCCCAACACAAGTGTGTCTGTCTGTCTCTTTTCTGCTGGAATATTAAACATATCTAAAAAGTCTTAAATAATAATCCCAACCAGGACTGTTTCTGTATTTTGATTGTATTGTGACAAATCTATTTGCTTAGTAGCATAGTACTCAGGGTTAGAATTAGGTTTGGGGACACCTTGTTGGGGGGTTGGTGGGGGGGATTGGGGGGATGCACATGAAGTCAATCATTTCCTGTCAGCATGTGGGTCATTTAACCTTGTTGGAGGCCAATGTGTTCTGTGTCTCCTCCCCCTTTTCCATCATGTACTTATTGAAACAAGGGCCATTTCTCCATATGCATTTTTTGTGTATTCTATGGTCCTCATATTCTTGCCAAATATCATTTTCCGAAGTTGCATTTTAATACACCAGAAAGAACTTACCAAGAATGTTAAATGTTCCTGGATTTTTTCTAGTTACACCCTGAAAACAGAGGATTCATCAATTTGTGACTTGAGGGATTGACTGTTTCATTTGAAACAAACAATTATTTTTTATACTGCTATGCCATAAGGAATGTAGGTTTAGCTTAAGAGAACCATTCTTAGTGTTCTTGGTACTGAGAAACACCCACACTGTTATCAGCCCTGCCCCCTTATTACTGTTGCCAGGTTTTTAATATTCTGTTTTTCAAGAAGAGATTTAAACACCAAAACCACCACTTGTACAAAAACTGAAACAGTATTTGAGTAATACACAAATTGGCAACATTCTACTGGATGCATTTTTTCTAAAAAGGTTAGCTAACTGTCCAGAGCAGCAAATGAGCAGTCTGTACTACCATTAAAGGACTAGTACCAGTGTAAAAAAACAACACAACAGCAAAGCAACTGTAATCAACTACAACTACAACTACATCACATAAATCCAAAGTGTCATTGCTACTGAGTGTGGGTGCTTTTTATGCTTAAATAACCTCATCGCACAAGCATTGCAGTCAATCACTACATTCTCAACTTCACATACCTACAGGCAGTATCCTAGCTGGTTAGCTGACTGTGGAATGGTGATTGTTCCATTTTCATTTGTGTATTTGTAGGGAGAGACAGTGATAATATCAGAAGGATCCAGACATTAATAAAAAGTATGCATGCAAAGGTAAACCCACATTAAAGGTAAGCTCCAAAAATGCTGGGTTAAAAGCACCAGTTTGGGTAATTTTCCCAACTCTTTGTTGAGTCACTAAATAAGAGAACAAGTGGGCTGTTTTTTAATTTTTATTTTAACATTATATATGGATAAGTCATAACATTAGAGAAAAACATTTGATTATCTTCATCTTCAGTGTCTCCTGTTCAGGGTGGATATATTAGTCAACAACATATTTTAGTAAGACAAGAACCAGACTGAAATGTTCTAGACCAGTGTTTCCCAACCCTGTTCCCGAAAGCACACCTCCTCTGCATATTTTAGGTCTTACCCTACTCCACACATGCCTAATGCAACTAATCAGCTCATTAACAAGTGCTTCAGAGTTGCAAGGGGTGTGTTAAAGCTAAAAAGGGTATGCTGGGTGTGCCTCTGCCAACTGGGTCAGAACATTTCTAGAACATCAGTAAGGTTTTGTGGGGTTGTTCCTGGTATGCAGTGGTTAGTACCTACCAAAAGTTCTCTAAGAGAGGATCAGCAAAGTGGCAAAAGGGTCACAAGAACCCAAGGCATCTGTGGAAAGCAAAGACTAGCCCATTTGATCCAATTTTATGGAAGAGCTACTATGGCACAATTTCTGAAAAAAGATACTGACAATAATTTTTCAAAAGTTAAAGATTGAGCATCTAGGTAACAAGCAGTAGGACACCAAATTAAACTAGTTTACATTACTAAGGAGAAGCAACCAAAAGGTTTTTGTATGGCATGTCCTCTTGTGTCTTACTGTAAGCTTCTAAATCTTCCACTTGCAAATTGGTATTACTCAACTGATCTTCACCACTGGTTTTTTGTATGATCATCAGACAGAATTTATTTATACCTATTTTAGATTAAGGGTCATTAGCCACTGCCTTCAGTAAAATAAAATTATTTTAACTGCATTTTTCCCATTTTTGGTTCTTCATTATAGCACCTAACTATTCATTGCATGACATGCAGTTGTGCATTTATGATAATTTCAACTCTTTTTAACAACCGAGCACTAATAAACCAAACTCCTATGTGGACCACACACTGCCATCATAGAGATTTTTTGCAAACGGTATTCAGCTTCATGAATACTGAATGTGTGCAAATGGACTCATTGACTCAAGTACTTTATTAGTGCTTCATAGTCTTTAATTAGTAATTAATAGAATTAGTAGAATTAGTACTGTGTGGTAATAAAGTTACCATTATTGGGCAGTATTGCAAATTATTAGTGATTTCCACTTAACACAATCCCAGACCTCTGGAACTGTGTGACAGGCACTACTGCACCACAGTGGCACATTGATTATTAACATTTACATTAAAAAATGCTCTGCATATGGCAAACAAATATTATATTAGATAAAACTCTATTAATCCCTTGGGAGGGTTCCTTCAGGGAAATTAAGGTTCTAGCAGCAGCATCAATACAGTACAGCAAAAAGTAGATAGAGAAGATAATAATTTAGTAAAAAGCACTAAATATAATGAATATATAATATTGAGACTATATTAAAATATACAATATAGATAGATAGTGAATGAATAAAACATCCTGTAGTAGGGGGTACATTATTATTCTACTATACCACAAATACTTGCTGTTTAGGCACCTGCACTTTCAGGGTTGGTGTGGGAACAATACCCAAGTCTTTCTTCCTCATTTCTGTTAAACATCTGAAAAAAATTATTAAACTCATTAAAATCATTAGTAAACCTTTAATATTTACATTTACACTCAGCATAACTATACTTAAAGAACATCAGCTCCTTTACTAATATGTACACATACACCTAACACAGCTAACACACTGCATGTTTTTCAGCATTATACAAAAGTCTGAGGGTAAAGCACATTACAATTTATAATTTCTACAAATTACTACTGTGAAACTCTGAGCAAATTCTGAATGACTATGTTTTCTGTTGAATTAGATAATTCTATTTGCATGTATGAATATGCACATTGAGTCCAAGTATTCAAAACACAGCTACCAATAGACACATAAACTTGTTAACTCACCTCAACAGGTTTATTTACCCAGCAAAATTTAATTAACAACCATTGGCTGCTGTAAATAGCACAGTGAGCAACACTGTAATTCTGACCCTGTTATGCAGGGATGCACTTCATTCTGGGGTGAAGTGTTTTGAGATTCTCTTTTTGAACTGTCTGGTACAGAGCCAGACTAAATTGAACTGATGAACACTGAATGCTGCCCAAAGAGAGAGCTGATTGATCTCTTTGTGGTTAGTAGTCTTACCTAGATGCTCTCTGCATCACTCTGTCCCTACATTTGTCACTGCCGCTCTCACTCACTCACTCACTCACTCACTCACTCACTCACTCACTCACTCACTCACTCACTCACTCACTCACTCACTCACTCACTCACTCACTCACTCTCACTCTGTCTGTCTGTCTGTTTCTCTCTCTCTCCCTCTCTCTCTCTTTCTCTCTCTCTCTCTCTCTCTCTCTCTCTCTCTCTCTCTCTCTCTCTGTCTCTCTCTCTCTCTCTCTCAACATTCAAGATTCAGGATTCAGGATTCAAGAATCAAAGTAACTTCAATGGCATGACTGTAATGAGTACAAAGCCTTTTTCCAAGTATTTCCAAAGCACTACAACAATAACAGTAAGAACAAAAAGGACAATAAAGGCAATATTAATTATAAAAGTAAGTAAAGTGAAAACAGTATTGAATAAAAATTACAATAATTAAGAAAAGGATTATGGTACATTTACAAAAAAGTTTTAAAATATAGACACAAACTTTGTATACATACATAGATACTTTAATAATAAAAAATAAGTGCAGAAAGAGTTACTGGCACATACTATGCAGCAGATAACTCAGAATTATCTATAATTTTTCCAATTCTGTAAGTGTTTCATAATCTGGGATATCTCTCTCTCTCTCTCTCTCTCTCTCTCTCTCTCTCTCTCTCTCTCTCTCTCTCATCTCTTTCAGCAGATGTAGCCGAACAGCAGCCTAAAAGTAGACGACATATTCTGAAAGGGCCATTATGTTTAAAAGGAATAAACTATGAATAAACAATGAATAAACATTTAACATAGTTTAATCTTCAACCTAGTCACTCAATATAACGTTATATGCTTGCAATACTGCTCATGAGAACTTTTTATGCACACTTCAGATCCTCTGCAGTTTCTATAGAATTTGGCTCAGTGTAGCTGTTGGTAATTAATGTGTCAGCTAAGTTAAAGGCTGCAGCTCCAGGGGTTCATGGACATAGGGAATTATGGTAAACTACCACTGCACCATTGAGAGCATACTCACCAACTGCATCTCAGTATGGTACGGTAACTGCTGCGTTGCTGACCGGAAAGCACTCCAGCGCGTAGTGAAGATGGCCCAACGCATCACAGGCACCCAGCTACCCACCATCCAGTACATTTGTCACAAATGCAGCCTGGGCAGGGCGAGGAACATCATCAAGGATGTTTCTCACCCCAACCACAAACTTTTCACCCTACTCCCATCTGGCAGGCGTTACAGGAACCTCCGTTCCCGCACCAGCAGGCTCAGGAAAAAAGCTTTTCCTGAGCCTGCTGGTGCGGGAACGGAGGTTCCTGTAAGCGGTGACCATGGTGAATGCCGCACGGACACTTTAATTTTAATCACTTCTGCACGTACTTCTGCACGTACTTGTACATATACTTGTACATTTATATATGCCATACTTATGTATACATATTTATATCCATGCACTTTATGTAAATAACACTGTATATTGCACTTCTGGTTGGATGCTAACTGCATTTCATTGGCTCTGTACTGGTGCTTTGCACAATGACAATAAAGTTGAATCTAATCTAATCTAATGTTGGTGCTGCCATCTGATTCCTTCAGATCACTCAGGTTTGTGATGATGGAGCAGTTGGACACCAATATTTAAGGATGCTCCCATGTTTATATTACCTTCTGGTTCTCTCCTTTTAGTTAGGCTGTTATTGTGACATCTGCCAGATTCACTCGTTACACTCTGGTAATTTTTACATTCTCTGATTTGCATAAATCTAAACACCAAACTAATTACATCTCTCTACCTTTCCCAACTCAATGATGACTTACCGGACTGGGCTAAGGAAATGCTAACCTTGACCTGCCCTGCCACCCCTTTAGAGGCTACCCTGGCACCCATCTGAGATGGAGCCCAAGCTCCTCTGCCACACCTTCACATTGGCTGCCCACCTTCTGGCTGCCCGTCCTTTCTATCCATGGTCTAGTAATTTGCAGCTGTTGTCCTAACTTACCTCACAAGGAAACTACATTTTTATTAATTGCATTTTGCAAATGATCGTTGCAGTTTTATGTACTTTGCAGTTTTATGCTTTAGTTATATCAAATCAATCTCTAGATAGTTAAATTATCAATATAGCTAGATATTTAAAATATTCATTCATTCATTCATTCATTCAATTTTAAATATATTTATGGGATTTCCTTTTTTTGCCACATGACTATATTTCTGAGGAGGTAGAGGTCAAGTTGAGGTCTGGAAATCCAAGAAATCTGCCTAAATCCCCTGTTTGACTGAAAAGCCTGACCTTGAACTTCTGCATGATTTATTAGAAAGGCCAGCACTGTTCTACTGTGCAGCAACAATTCCACAAATGTGACCTTTGTTGAAGAGTCTTCAGAAGAAAACCCTTTCTGTGTCCTCTCCACAAAATTCAGCATCAGACCTTTTAAACAGAGCAGGTAATATGTGGACTCAAATGTGGACCCAAGCACAGAGGATTCTGCTAACACCCAGAAATCACTAGATTCAGCTGCTTACTTTATGAAAAATCTGGTTTGCCCTCTATTCCATGTGTTGGAAAACACACTTGTCAGATGCCACCATACATCACTTGTGCAAATTAGAAAATGGTCAAATGGTTAGGTCACCTTAAGATTCATAGAAGGATTATTAAAATTTAAGAACTTTTAGGCACAATGCACCAACAAGCTTTTCTACAGGATACTCAAAAGCTCTGCCCCCGTCATCATATTATCATTTTAAAGATTTAATCTCCAGTAACACGGACATACACATAGTGTTCAAGGGGTATCCTGTGTTTGTTTCATTTGTCAAAGCATATTACCAGAATTTTGAGCATCTGTGTCCATGTGAACACATTTTCTTTTCTTATTTTTCAGGGTTTTTTTACAGCACATGGTTCACTAATGATAACACTAACAGAATAAAGATATTTCCTATTACACCTTTATATTGTCACAAGTTAATTAATTAATAAGAGAACTTCAAAAATGGTCATATGCCTTCACTGTTAAGGAATTTCAGTCACTTTTTTGCTTTTATTTACTGAAGCCTGAATACAGAACTACACATAATAGTTGGTCCTGCCTGTGATAAGTGTTCTGAATGAAAGTGCTGCTACTGAGACTAAATTGCCAGTGTTGTCTCTCTCCCTTCTGTTGAATCTTGCTGGTAGGTCAGCATTTGAGGCAAGTTGGCAGAGGTGCCTGGCCATGTGCCTCCATGCCTGCAGCGCACTACCCCAACCACTACCACCCCTTTGGCCTCTGGGTTGAATAGAGATCTTCAAACACTGGTGCACTGAACTGAAGCAGCATTTTAAGTGAACAATCCTATCTGTCTCCTCTCCCTCCACTGACTTCTCTAGAGAGGATGTTGACAGTTTGGCTGTGTGAATGTTTATCTTCATGTTTCACACATTCAGAATGAAAAGAAAAAGGAAGACAACAACCAAAAAAAATTATCAGGAGAAGAGGACCTTTGGGCTCAGCTTTGATGGAATTATCAGGGTAATGTGTGACTGCAATTTTTTCCTCAATAAAAATAAAGTAATTACATTGACTGCAATATTTGCATTTGTACTAAACAAGTTCTCCAAAAAGTTTTTTTGGGGGAGCCCCAGGTAACTGCTTTTCTTGCTGTTACAGACATCAGGTTGACCTCCAATGCTCCTGTTAGTAACAATTTCTTAGTTCCATTATAAAGGGAGAAAATGGCTCCTGAAAACTCTTCCCTACAGTCTCTCCTGTTCTGTGGGATCAGTTCTGTTAATGTTCAGAGTGTTCGACAGTGTTGGGATGAGGTTTGATGAGTATTTCCTGAAATTTGAATCAATTGGTCTTTCCTAAGGTCTGAGACCTCAGCTGAGCTTCAGTTGCTATTATGTCTAAACATTTACATGTTGTGCGTTTTAAGTTGAATTTGTGTTCATTTTTTATTTAATGCTTGTATCAATATTTTGCACAAAGCAGTTTTACAGAGATCTGGATGTGGGGCCTATTGACAATGCTGAGAGAAATTTAAAAGGGGACCCAGTTCCTATTTTGTTAACACCAGATAGTAAAACAATCACCATAGAGGAAAGGAAAGCTCTCTTTCAAATCCCTGTAGTGTCTATGAGAACAGAAAGATCAGTCAAATCAGTCTCCGTATATGTCTCCTACAGCTCAAATATCTCCTGAGATAAAGAGCTAAGCAATTTTGCCTGTGTCTGCTCAGTTTTAGTACAAATCTCAATAAAGACTCAGACTATGCTCAGATCTGCCAAAATAATAAGACTGGATACTAAAGACAGGAAACTCAACTGTTTCTCAGTCAGGACTCAGTTCTGCTCAGTTTGGATGCTGTGAATTGCTGTGTTTTATTCACCTTAAAAGTGCACATCTAACAGAGTTATGAGATTCTGCAGTATCGCTGATTGATGATCAGATAAATCATAATCTCTCATTGGAAGCCCAGAGAACGAAATTATGCACATACTTAAAAGAGAGCATTTGCTAATTGTATTAGTTGCACCATAAATATTACTCTTCTGTAAGATCGATGGTGTTCCTGGATAAATGGCTTATGATGGACAATTCATAATGTAGGCCAATCAGGGTTCTATAGTCATGTCCACCTTCACTACATCCATAAACTTTCTCTGAGGTCTTCCTCCTCTCCTTCTGCCCGGCAGCTCCATCTCCAACATTCTTTGTCCAATATATCCACTATTCCTCCTCAACACAGGTCCAAACCATCTCAACCTGGCCTCTCTGGCTTTATCGCCAAACTGCTCCACCTTCACTGTCCCTCTGATCTGCTCATTTCTAATCTTGTACATCCTTGTCACTCCCAACAAAAATCTCAGCATATTCATCTCTGCCACCTCCAGCTCAGCCTCCTGCCTTTTAGAAAGAGCCACAGTCTCCAAACCATACAAGTCTCACTACTGTCCTGTAAACCTTCCCTTTCATTCTTGCTGCTATCTTTCTGTCACTTATCAGCCCTGACACCCGTGTCCACCACTCCATCCTGCCTGCACCCTCTTCTTCACCTCTTTGCTGCACTGTCCATTGCTCTGGATGGTTGACCCAAGATATTTGAAGTCATCCACCTTTAGCACCTCTACTCCTTGCATCTTCACCTTTCCACCTGCCTCCCTCTCATTCACACGTATGTATTCTGTCTTGTCTCCACTGACCTTCATTCCTCTCCTCTCCAGTACAAACCTCCATCTCTCCAGGTTCTTTTCCTCCTGCTCTCTACTCTCACTACAGATTACAATGGCATCTGCAAACATCATCGTCCATGGAGCCTCCTGTCTGACCTCATCTGTCAACCTGTCCATCAACATTGCAAACAAGAAGAGACTCAAAGCTGATCCCTGATGTTACCCTACCTTCACCTTGAAATCATTTGTCACTTCAACTGCACACCTCACTGCTGTCTCACTATCCTCATACATGTCCTGCACCACCCTCATATACCTTTCAGCCACACCTGACTTCCTCATGCAGTACCATAGTTCCTCTCTTGGCACCCTATCATATGACTTCTCTAGATCTACAAAGACACAACGTAGCTCCTTCTGACCTTCTCTGTACTTCTCTACCAACACTCTCAATGGAAAAATTGCATCTGTCATAATGTAGATGCAATTCTGGGCATGAAACCAAACTGCTTTTTACTGATCTGAATCTCTTGCCTTAGCCTTTCTTCAGCAACTCTTTCCCATACCTTCATGGTGTGGCTCATCAACTTTATACCTCTGTTATACCTCTGTTACTGCAGCTCTGTACATCACCTTGTTCTTAAAAATGGGGACCAGTACACTGCTTCTCTACTCATCAGGCATCCTCTCACTCCCCAGAATTTTGTTAAACAACCTGGTCAAAAATTCCACTGCCTTCTCTCCTAAACATCGCTATACCTCCATAGGTATGTCATCTGGACCAACTGCCTTTCCATTCTTCATCCTTTTAAAAGCTGCCCTCACTTGCACCTTACTAATTATCTGCACTTCCCGATCCACTATCTCTCTACCTGTTGTCCTCCTCTCTCTCTCATTTTCCACATTTCATTAGTTCTTCAAAGTACTCCTTCCATCTACTCAACACTCTGTTCACTCACTAGTACATTTCCCTCTCTATCCTTTATCAGCCTAACCTGCTGTAAACCCTGTCCAGGTCTGTCTCTCTGTTGAGCCAAATGATATACATTCTTTACTCCTTCTTTACTGTCCAGCCTCTCATACAACTCATCATAGGCCTGAGCCTTTGTCACCATTCTTTTTGCTATGTGACTCGTACATAGTACCCCTGCCTCACTTTGTTTATTCCACTTTTTCTTAGCTGCCTTCTTCTCTTGAATACTCTCCTGGACTTCATCATTCCACCACCAACTTTCCTTGTCTTCTATCCTCTGACCAGACGAAACACCCAGCACATTCTTGCCAGTTTCTCACACCACCTTAGCTGTACTTTCCCAGTCCTCAGGTAGCTCCTTACTGCCCCCAAGGGCCTGTTGCAATTTTCCCTAAACTGCCTGCAACCATCCTCGTTCAGCTTCCACCATCTAATCTTTGGCTCCATCTTCACTCTCTTCCTCTTCTATGTTTCTAATCTCATTTTACAGACAACCTCCCTATGCTGCTTTCCTACACTTTCCCCGGCACCACTTTACAATCTCCAATCTCTTTTAGGTGGCATTTCCTAAAAGAGATGGCCTATATATCCTAAGGATATAATCCACATATGTGCACTTCCCTCCACTCTTGTATGTCACCCTGTGATTTTCACTCATCTGAAAATGTGTTCACCACAGCCATTTCCATTTTCTTTGCAAAATCTACAACCAGCTGTCTGTCACACATACATCTTTCATACATCTGTCTCTAGGGACACCTTCTACCACTCCAAAATTCCTCTTTCTCCTCTAACTGACAACCAATCTGTGGTGCATATGAACTGACAACATTCAAAATTACACCATCAACTTCCAACTTCAAGCTCACAATCCTATCTGACACTCTCTTTACATCCAGAACACTTTTCATAAGTTGTTATTTTAGGACAATCCCTACTTCATTCCTCTTCCTATCTACACCATGATAGAACAGTTTGAATTCAACTCCAATGTTCTTGGCCTTGCTTCCTTTCCATCTGGTCTCCTGAACACACAGAATATCTACCTTCCTTCTCTCCAACATGTCTGCAAGCTCTCTGCCTTAACCAGTCATTGTCCCTACATTCAGAGTCCCTACTGTAACCTCCACACTCCTTTCCGTCTCTCTCGCTGCCTTCTAACCCGCCTTCCTCCTCTCCTCCTTGATAGTCTTCGACTTACAGTAGTCCAATTTCCAGTGGCACCCTGCTGGTCAACAGCACCGGAGGCATTCGTTGTTAACCCAGGCTTTGGCCGATCTGGTATGGCAGTCATATTTGTGATCCGCATTGTAGTCTTGGCACAATATTTACGCGGGATGCCCTAACTGACGCAACCCTCACCATTTATCCGGGCTTGGGACTGGCACCAGAAGTACACAAAGTACACCCCGAATGGCTGGTTTATCTACAGTCATGCACTATAAATCATAATTCTGAAATTTATTTTCCTTCTTAGTAAGCACACAAATAACAGCCCAAGTTCTTTGTCCAGTCAGAAAAATATTTTACTGACATTAAATGATGAAAACATGTAAATAATTACTAATTAGAGTTTTGCTCACTCAAGCTCAGCTAGCATACTTAGGTAGATCTGGGGGGAGTATATATTGTCTGTAATCTTAATAACATAATACATTTCTTTGTGGAAATTATTTGAGAGAACAAAATTTCTCACACTGTTCATCTGATCAATATAAAAAATAATGTAGTATAATGTACTTAATGTAGTACCAATTATTCAACTCAAACAAAATGTTGAATGAAACAATGGATCATTAAGACTCTGGGCTGTTATTTGTTTGCTTATTAAACAGAAAAAAAATACAATTTTGAATAATTCTGGATGAATCATTTACAGTGCAGAAGTGCTGAAAGTAATACAATGTAACCTAAAAGTGACCTTAATGTAAATGTATTAGTTGCTGTGTTGATGTCTGCATAATCTTCAAGTGTATGATGCCCTACTGTTTGTTGTTCTTATTCTTTATCTACTTTGTCTTCTGATTTATTTGTTGTTATGTTTGTTTGTTTGTTCCTGTACTCATGTTACATCTTCTAACACTGTTCCATTATACTGTCAAAGTGTCTTTAATTGAACTCATGATTTTAATTCATTCATGCATTTTTATACATTCAGAGCGTCATTTCACATTGCAACTCTGTAGTCAAAGATAGCTTAGCTATATTGCTAGTAATGCTTTCAGCTGTGATTTAGCTTCGATCTACTCCTACTCTGTGAGAAATAGAGTGGTCCAGACCAGTATAAAAAAAACAAACATAAGCTTAAGTGATGTTATTGTATGTGTAGAGGCAGGGCTCTGAGCAAGTCTGTTGATAACTATGTTCTTGAATTGTGGGATGAAACCTGTAAAATGTAAACTGGCAAAAATGACATGCATGTTTTATTGTAATGCAAACTGTGGGTGATTACACTCAGCAATGCCTTCCAAAAGGAGGAGATTTAAATAGACTGAGGAGGCAACTAATGAGAATGCAACACTGCAGGGCTGGAATCTAACCATAGACATAGTTTTCTCAGCATTATAAACAAATCATCCAGCTTCTCATCAGCAGTCATGGTTAGGGACCTGTAATGCTTTCAGTTTCACACGTTTACTAAGTTTCACTTTGAACATGCTGAATTTGTTTTGGGTCATACTTTAGGGCTTGGCAAAAACAGAGAGGGCCTTTTTGGCCATCCTATCCACCATATTAAGTACCCCACCTGCCAGTGATTACCCATAAACACTTCTTTCTGCAGAGATGTACCTGGCAATTAGGCTTTGAAATGGCCCACGCTTGATTTACCTTAGTTGTGCTGGTGAATGCCAATGTGTCCAGACAGCTTGACCTATGCTGGTGCTTTCTGATTTGTTTACACACTTGTTTGTTCAACTGTAATGCACCCATAAAAATGGACTGTATCCATTATAATTATCTTGATTTTCCAGTAATTATACTGTGATACAGGCTTTTGGGAAGGTGTAGAGGAAGAGTCTGCTCTAGACATCTCATGATAAATATTCTGTCATGCTTGCCTGACTGTTTCATACATTTATAGAACAGAATCAGTTCTGTAGTTTACAGCTGTATGGAAATCACATTCACAGTTTTTTTTTTATTTTTTTTTATTTTATAAAAAAATTCTGTTAGAGTAAACCGGAGTTTGAATAGCTGCTTGATCTGTATGGTTGGGCAATGCCATGTTTATTTGAACACTAGGTGTGCTCTGTTGCACAATCTCCCAAATGAAAGATGCAGTGTGTAACCATAGTAACAGCATAGCTCAGTGAGGCTATATCTACGATATCAGGCTTTTTGTTGTCATAAAGGGCCTGGCTCAATCTGCATACTACTGTAGTAAATGGTATGTTTAGAACTGTACCCCGTCATTAGAAATGCATTCATTGGTAAAGGTGGGTAATCCAGATCCAAAGAGTAAAAATACGCTCCATAATTTTGTTTTGACTGTGTGTTTCGATGCTGGAAAACCCACCTCTATTCAATAGAATATTAATAATACTAGTATTTACAGTATTAAACTGTTTCTATTTTTATTATTTATTTTGTTCATATAAGTACTAATTTATTTGCAAACAAAACATTTATTTTCCTAATAACAATGGTCTAACTAGATAATGTTGACCTGAGACAATGATTGAATACAAAACTGGCCATTAAACACCCAAATGTTATTCTTTACATATACATGTATATATGCATACTTTTGAATTTAAATTTAAATGTGAAAATCTTAACAACAAAATGTTAATGTGTCCCATGTGGCTTTGGATCCAAAAAGAATAAACCCCCCTTAGGTGAAATGTCAAACCCAAATGTAGCCCAAATTATATTGCATGAAGACACTATAGTTAAAATATATATTACAAAAATTTAGGGACAGTGTAATAACCAAAAAAGTTTATTGTTGCCAGAGAGCAATACCATACCACAGAGGCTGCTTCATCTCATATTTGGCTATCCTTCATTGTGGATCAGAGGTGAGGGTCTTGTAAGAAAGGGCACCAAAATTACACCTCAAATTAAAAGTTTCACAAAAAGAGGATTAAAAAATATTTCTCATTAGTGAATTTGTCACACTCTGAACTCCACATAGTGACCCTATAATTGTTAAAATTCATCACATTTATTAAGACCTTATTGAAAACATGACAAGTTAAATTAAAGGAAGCGAAATGGAGAGACAGAAAGAGAAAAAAAGGATGTCTGTGTTGTTCTTTGTGCTGGTTATATTTTGTTCTGCTCATTAACAGTGGTTGACTACCTGACCTCCATCATCTGAGCCTGATGCATTATACATGAGCTCTAGTATCTCCAAGGAGCCAATCGACTTCCTAAACCTGTTCCTTCTGGAGGAAAGCAAACAACAGGTGTACATCCCTCCTGCCACCACTCCCTCAAGTCTTCCATCTGTCTAGAGGTTCCTCATGACTGGAGGTGCATCTAAAAGCATGCTTTTAAAAAAGAAGCAAACTTGCAATGTGTCTGATCCATTTATCAAACTTGGTCTGAAAAACCATGTTATCTTCATATCCCTGGTCTCACTGACCCTGGCCTAACACCCCTTTTCTTTGCAAGCAAGAGGATATACTCCAATTTAAAGAATCAATTTCAGTTTTTTTCTGAGGAGACATTCTAAACAAATTTCCTGCTAATCAACATACATGGCTAATTTAGCCAGTCATATCAGTCAAACAAGTTAGTTTAATTGACTACTGCTACTGAAAGCTTAGTAGTCTCCAGGTAAGCTCCATGTGCTAATGAAAACTCAGAGCCACAAACACTGTTCCAGCAACAAGACTTTAGTTATTCTCCATCTAAACTCTTGGAATTAGCTGTTCCATCTCAAATGCAGCACAAGCTACATGCACCAGAATGTAACTGCACTATTGTTTCAAGGTGGAGCCTTAGTTTCATGCTGTGAGATGAACACAGATGAACACAAACAATTTGTGCTGTTAATTTCTTCAAAAAACGATTTATTAAACTTTATATATCAGAGATCCATTAATCATTGGCTGCACAGTTAACAGCATTTTCTGCCAATCATTCTGTGATCTGACATGTGCATTGCAGTTTTGTGCAGCTGCAGCTCACAATTTCTAAAGCATTTTACTATGTTTAAACTACATGAACCTGATATCTGTGTTTTACAGGCAGTTATATACTGTTTTGTAGGCTTCATATCTCAGGATCAGAGTAATCCCCGGACATGATACATCATAGCAAACAGCAACCGCCTTTCTAACCATGGTGTTCATCATTGTGTGATGAATTTTTCAATTCTAGCTTAAAAAACCAGTTAAAATTCACCAATTTCCAACTGAATTATTTCCTAGTTTAATTCCAAAGGAGTCTTCCAGCAAGAGGGGATAAGACTAATGACATAACTGACACAGATTTTGGGATATAGAAAATGAGAAGAGAAGGGATGACGCTCTCTTTTTTGCTCCTGAGAAAAATAAATAAATAAATAATAAAAATAATAAGGACCTTTATGTTTTTTTTTCTTTTTTGTTGGACAACTGTCAAGTTCTGAAGAACATATTACTATATTATACTTTATAATACTATTATAAAGTATCATTGTCTATCTAATAATTACAAATAACTCATCTACATACAGGCATGCACTTATAATCAGTATAACGACAAAACATATATTAAAGCCTCATTCTTCATAAAGGCTTCCAAAGTTGCTGCAAAGGGAAATGCAGCCTTTAGTGTTATTAATCACTGTTAGACATGAGTGGAGGGCACTCCTTCTGTGGACACAATTGTGAGATGTTAAGTAAACCACAGCATCCTGTGTATCATATGGCCTACAACCCCACACAGGCCTTGGAGAATAAATCTTGGCAGACAAGGTTACTTTGTGTGTATGTGTATGCATGTAAACTTGTTATGTGATAATCATGCAATACCAACTTCAGAGAAATTTCAGACAAAGCTGTATTAGTTAGAGCTGCAGGTTGGAATTAATTACATATGCAATTTTTATTCAACAATTTATTTGTTTGAGAATAAGTAAACAAACCATTATGTATTTACCCTCCACCCTCAGAAGAGGGTATTTAAAAAGATGCAGTTTAAAATTATATAAGCGGATCCTGGAGTGGATGACCCACCAGCCAGAACTGATTAGGTCCTAACCTCAAGCTCTTCTGCCCCACCTGAGAAGGACTCCAAGCTCCCCTGATACACTTCTACATTGGTTCTCCACCTTCCACCTACTGGACCTGGACTAGTTTCCCACACTGCCACAGACTAGCTGCTCACCCACCATCACCAACTGTAGAAATCTACTGTTAATATTATGTCCACCAGAGGATTAACATTACTTCAGTTCCCGAGTAATAGAACAGAGATGTAGGGGTCCCCGAACTATGTATAAGTAGTTTGACCAGAGGAGGATGGGTCTTGTCCTTATGAGCCTGGTTCCTCCCAAGGTTTCTTCCTCCAGTTGAGGGAGTTTTTCCTTGCCACTGTTGCCATGTGGCTTGCTCACTAGGGGATCTGTCATTTATACTTTGTCTCTGTTTTAACCTTTCTTATTTATTTATTTATTTATTTATTTTATTTCTGTGAAGCTGCTCTGTGACAACTTCTGTTGTGAAGAGCGCTATAAAAATAAATTTTGATTTGATTTGATTTGATTAGATTTTTACCCACCCGTAAAGATAATCATAAAAAAATTATCAAAAATGTCTATGGGTGTTGAGGTCATGGCTCAATTTCATATATTCATATTAATTAAATTTTTTTATATCAAAAGAACCAAACCATTTATTTTAAGGTTCTAAAAAATGTGGCATGCATCCTTTTATAGAAAGAAAAAAATCAACTAATTTGTTCTCATATGAGATTACAGAGGAACACATGTCAAGTGGTATGGAGATATATAACACTGATCCATCTGCTTTAATTAGATCACTTCAAGGGGTCTGGCAAAAGGATTTCTATAAATGCTAGCAAATACTTAGCAGTGCACATTATCATTTATGTGCCCTACTGCTTTGTATTTCTAAGTCTACATAATCGTACTGGAACAAACTTGCTTAAACAAACACGAACTGCTCTGTCATCAGTGGTCAGACATACAGGACATCACAGACTGGTGAGCTGAGGCTGATGAGATCATAGTAGTTAGTTATTGCTGCTTTGTTCTCTTGGTTGAAGCTTTCTCAACAGAAAATTGAACCAAGGGTGTAGATTTAGCATGGAATGTCAGCCAATGTCCAGCGATTATTGAATTGTGTCCACCAATAATTTTTAAAGTGAACGGATTTTGATGGAAAAAAAAGTGTCAATTAATTTTAAAAGGCCTGTTAGACCAGCAGAACAGTCCTCTTAATATATGTGAACTACACTTACCAGATGTCTTTTTTCCAAACAGTTGCCTTGTTTTGTGGGCTGTTCGAGTGGTATAAAGTATGTTTTCCAGCCATTAGTAATGGCTAATTCATTAAATCCAACACTTGATAGTTTGCCTTTCCCCCTTCTCATGAAAACACATAAAACATTGAGGAGACATGACCATCAAGGAGTAGAGTCTGTTGTTTGAAAAATCTGTAGAGCAGTGGAAAAGAGATCATTGTGTGTAGATCTATTTTCTAAAGACTCTAGAATATGAAAAGATGACATTTTATATGGATTACATTTAAAATATTTAATTTAATGTAACATTTTTAATACAGTGGTTAGGTCTCATTAAAAGAAAGGAGAAGCTAATTTCTCACGTAAACTCCCCTGTATCAGGTTTGAGGTTCACATTCTGCAAGTGAACTGTGGAGACTAATACTCTAATACGGTACTGTGTGTTAAGGCACTGAAACACAGGTTTCCTTACATGCTCTGTTCTTCTGGTTAAATTTCATAATGCCCTGGTTCTGGATAATATTTTTTCATATAACAGTAATCACACAAATCCTGATTTTCAATCCCTTTGCTCATTCTGAAATTTAAACAGAATCATCCCAGTCTCATGGGATGAGAAAAATTAAAAGAACAAGGATTTAAATGGGAAAACCTCTTTCTTTCGTTCCCTTCGTTCTGCTCTTCAATCGGATCATGAAGTTTGATGTGCTGCTTAAGAGCTTGATTTTTCCTTCATTTGGTGGAACACATTTACAGAGCTAAAAGAAAGACTATGAGGAAAGGGTTTACTGCTGATTGTTGAGTATGTAGACCCTTGTTAGGGCAGTGGAACAGCAGGTTTACAGGCTAAATGTTTTGGGATTGTACTCTGTGACCATCAGCAAAAAAAAAAACAAAAAAAAAAACTATACTGAGGTATTGTCTTGAAACACAGCACTCAATGAGATAGAATTTCAAAAAACCAAATCTTTAAGACTGTGAATTTAATTATTTACTTTCGGGTGAATTAATCCATTGTTAATTTTAATAAATATTTGTGTCCAGTTTGGTTTTCAGACACAAACAGATGAAGTTTAAATAATGAACAGTGGACAGGGTTAATAAAGATGCAGGTACATTGCTAATTGAGTGCTGTGAATGTAAAAAATTGAAATTGATGTATTATGTTAGCTTTCCTTGGTATGACCTCAAGCATAGAATAAGGAATGGATATAGAGAGGAGTGGAGGATCTTCTCCCAGACATCTGTCACAGTGTGCATCTTGTATGCTTTTTCTCTCTGACCAACTGATTTCTTGCATGACAGCACAAGGACTGAGATGTTAAAATGGCCTACATTACACAGGACCTCTCCATATGGGGCAAAAAATCTGCCCACTCCTTCCTCAGAGAATGCAGAAATATGTGTTAGTGTGATCTTAAGGTGAGGAAACCTCATGTTGACTCCTCTTATTTTCAGAAAAAAAAAAAAAAAAAAAAAAAAAAAAAAATATATATATATATATATATATATATGATTAACATGAGTAAAGGCTTTTCTTGTAATACTGCTTATATGTTCATCAAAGGACAGATTAGAGTCTATCATAAAAGCTGGAGGAGCTGAGATGATATCTATATCAAGCATAAATCAGATATATTTCTAATTACTCCCATCCATGTTTTTATGGTTTTATAGGCATTTGTTTATATATGCACTTTATAGGTATTAGAATTTCTAAGATTTGAGATGCACTAGTATATTATATACAGATACTATACGTACATAATTAATTTAGCTAACTTATCTACCATTGCTTAATGATCCATAATTTATACAGCAATCAGCCATAACATTAATATCACCAGCCTCACCTTAATACCTTGACAATACAGACTAATTGAGACCTGATTTCCATAAGACCGCCGAAGATGTCCTGTATTTTCTGGCACAAAGAAATTACAGCAGATGCTTTACATCTTGAGATGTTGTAAAGTGGGACCTTCTTGAGCATCCATGAGCCTTGGGCCCTATGAGCCTGTGGCTGCTTCACTGATTTTCCTTCCTTAGAGCACTGTTGTTAGGTAGTGACCATTGCAAACTGGAACTGGAAGTAGTTTGCTTCTAGTCAATGTCTCAGATTTTCATCCTTGTCCATTTTTTCCTGCTTCAACACATCAACTTCTAGAACGGACAGTTCACATGCTGACTAATATTGCAGACAGGAGATACTGGAACCAGATCATCAGTGTTATTTACTACACATATTTCTGCTTTTAATATAATGGCTGATTGGTGTGTATATAGAATGAATAAGAAATACAATTATAATGATAAGGATGCACAGACTATTCAGCGCCAAAATGATCAATCAGAAAATTGTAACTGGTTCCTGATGATGCATCAATGTTTTTTTTTTTTTATAATATCTGTCACCCATGCATAAGGGGCTTTAAAATCCTGCACAGCTTCTCCAACCCTCCTGCTTCTTTCAGTAAAGCCTTATATAGGAGATGGGATATTATCACTGTCAAGAATTATTAAAATTCTTAATTTTGTTCTTAAAAATGTTTTACAGTTTACAATTATTTATGCCGCTGCTAGAATAAACAATAGCTTTTACACTAAAAATTGAAGGATCTTGAGCAGTGCCATATAGGAACTGAGTTTTAAAAAGGGGCATAGATGTTCTTTAGAAATGTAAATGTTCCTCAGTGACTTCACTGCACATGTACTCTGACCTCAGGAAATATATTTAAATTATATTTAAATTTAATGCCACACTAGTCTCCATTCAGCATCTCAGCTGAATGTTTAAAGTTGTAGGGATTATCATTTGCCTTGAGGTAGACAAACTTTTCTGTAAAGCAAGAAGAACTGGCTCTACGCATGATTGCAGAGGAAGGCCTTGGTATGGTGGTGGTAAACTGCCTTTGTACAAACAGCAGGAAAGCCTTGCATTTCATTGGTTCAGCGATCTCAACAAAGACACACGTCACTGCTGTGGACAGGCTTTGAGCTTAGATGGAATGAAAGAAAATGCTGAATCTATAAATAATTAGGAAGGACTTAATTATTATGTATGTTTTAGAGAAATAAAAAATCCATTAGAGACCAAAAAACCCCAGTCTGAACTGCTTTCTGAGTCTTATCACAAAGACTCGACAAGAGAGCACTTGTGCTTTTGCTCTTAATTTGACTAAGTCCCATGAAGGGTTTGCTTCTTCTGAACAGTACTCTACACTCATTGTTCAGACCTCTGTGCCTTAATGCATAGATCCTGTTTGAAAACAAATTCTAATCAGCATAAATGGGCTTAGATTAGGAAGGTCATTTTTTTTCCATTACAAGCACTAACATTTCATGTGTGCCTTAAAAAAAACTAACAAATTTGATAAAAACATTATATATATATATATATATATATATATATATATATATATATATATATATATATATAGTGCATCCAAAAAGTTTTCACGGTGCTTTGTGTGCACATTCAAAATGGATTCAACTCAATTTCTGTGAAACTTCTACACACAATACCCCACAATGACAAAATGAGAAAAGTTTGTTTGAAATCTCTGCAAATTTATAAAAATATAAAACACAAAGATATAACATCTACCTAAGTATTCACAGCCTTTGCTCAATACTTTGATGAAGCACCTTTGGAAGCAATTAAGCCTCAACTCTTTTTGAATATGATGCTATAATTTTGGCACACCTGTTTTTGGGAGGTTTCTCCCATTCTTCTTTGCAGAACCTCTCAAGCTCCATCAGTTGGATGGGGAGCATCAGTATATTTATCTCCAGAGATGTTCAATTGGGTTCAAGTCTGGGCTCTGGCTGGGCCACTGAAGGACATTCACAGAGTTGTCCCGAAGCCACTCCTTTGTTATCTTGGATGTCTCTGTACATTGCTGCAATCATCTTTCCCTCAACCCTGACTAATCTCCCAGTTCCTGCTGCAGAAAAACATCCCCACAACATGATGCCACCACCATCATGCTTCAATGAAGAAATGGTATTGGCTAGGTCATAAACAGTGCCTGGTTTCCTACAGACACAATGTCAGGCATGAAGTTCAATCTTTTTGTTTGTCATGGTCTGAGAGTGCTTTAGGTGCCTTGGCAAACTCCAGACATGTTGTGTGCCATGGCAAAAGCTGTGAATACTTATGTTATATTTTTGTTTTTATTTTGAATAAAATGTTTCACCTTGCTGTCTAACATTAGCAACCAAACTCACCAGTGTTAAATCAACACAGGCAGTGTTAAATTAACACTGATAGAGTTAAATTAACACCATCAGTGCTGATTTAACACTGGGGAGTTTATTGTGTAGCAATAGCAAGAAACGTGTACTATTCCAGATAGCAAAACTCTACATATTACATTAGTAATTAGTAACTTATATTAAGACAGTACTTACTTCAACTACTAAATGGAAAACTGTCCCAAAAGAATAACTAGCTAGTTTGTTCACTGTTTGTTACACCACAACATACTCACAACCCACTCTAGTCCTGGAGTACTTCTGCTCTGCTTATTTTATGCATGTGGTTTTCTTCTTTAACAGTAAATTAGTAATATATGCAGGGAACAGGTCCAGGACCAGAGTTGGTAAACTCTGAAATACAAAACTACTTTCCAAATGAAACAAATCACTAAATAAATATATAAATGTTTAATATAACAATTAAATAATGAAAGCTTATAATAAACACATTATGTAACCATTTTACGAGTCCTGTTTACATCATCAAGCAAGCAACACCAGAAAAAAAAGTTAAAGTATATATGTACTTTAATATATTATTACAGACAGACAAAATCATTTTTTAGTTGTTTCTACAGCTGTCCATGAATTCAGGTGTGATATCAGCTCAGTGGAACACCTAGATAATACAGAATATTTAAAATAGTCACTTAATACATTTTATTAAAAATACTGAGATAATATTTTAGCCTATATTAGAGACAGGGACAATGCAATTTGTAAAGCAGCATAAGCAAAGTGGTTATAAAGCAAAATCAAAGAAACAATATAACAATTCTGTCATGTACAGTATATATTATAACATTACTATCATTATCCAAACATACGAGTAGTGAACTTGCATAAATCTGAGGCTTTGTGTCACCATAAATGATGATTCTCAAAAATATCAAAAGTCATAATCATTTGGTACTAATGTTCTCTGAGGGTCATTAAACTCCTTTCACAACCATTGTTAACAACTGATAAGTTTCTCTGGAATGGAGAGATAAAACTAAATAAAATGAAAGACTGTATAAAAGACATAAAATCTTGGCTGTTACATAACTTTCTCCTTCCAAATAGTAACAAAATAGAGGACCTCCTTTTGGGTCCTAAATTTGCAAGGAAAAAATGATCAGACTTAATGCTAAATCTGGCTGATTTCTCAGTTGTACCTAGTTCAGTAGCCAAAAACCTTGCCGTCATAATTGATTCAGGTTTATCATTTGACCAACACATAGGTAATATTACTAGGACAGCTTTTCTTCTTCTTCGTAATATTTCCAAGTTAAGAGACGCCCTATCCTTGCACACTGCTGAAAAACTGGTGCATGCTTTTATTACCTCAGGGTTAAATTACTGCAATGCACTATGCAATGCAGATTGTTCAAGCAGAAACCTAAATAGACTTCAGTTAGTTCAAAATGCTGCAGCCAGGGTCCAACTAAAACTAGAAAATTTGACCACATCAGTCCAATACTATCAGCACTGCACTGGCTTCCAGTTAAATTCTGTATTGATTATAAAATTCTTTTACATATAAAGCCCTACACGGGCTCGCTCCTGAATACTTACAAGATTTAATTTACCTCTATGAGCCACCACAATCACTCAGCTCACAGGGTGCTGGCTTCCTATTAGTTCCCAGAATTCAGAAGGCTTCAGCAGGAGGAAAAGCCTTTTCTCACAAAGCCCCCCAGCTCTGGAATAACCTTCCAGATAATGTTCGGGACTCAGACACTGTCTCAGTCTTCAAGTCTAGGCTGAAAAATTACTTGTTTGGTGTAGTATTTGGTCATTGATGTCTTTTCTTAGTTATAGACTTGCAGCTCCAGCGATTCATGGACATAGGGATTTATGGTAAACTGGGATGTTGAAGTTGCCGTCTGACTCCTTCACATGATCATTCAGGTTTGTGATGGTGGAGCGGTTTTTCAGGATGCTCCCATATTTATGTTACCTTCTAGTTCTCTCCTTAGTTAGGCTGTTATAATCAGATCTGCCGGAGTCACTCACTACACTGTGGTAATGTTTACATTCTCTGTTCTCTTTTTAAACATCAAACTAATTCATCTCTGTATCTTTTCCAAGTTAATGATGACCCACTGGCCTGAACTGATTAGGTCTTAACCTCAAGCTCTTCTGTCCCATCTGAGAAGGACCCCAAGCTCCCCTGATACATCTTTATATTGGCTTTCCTCCTTCTGGCTACTGGACCTGGACTAGTTTTTCACCCTGCCATGGACTAGCTGCTCACCCACCATCACCAACTGTACAAATCTACTGTTACTATTATGTCCACCAGCGAACTTGACTGTAAGGGGTGAGATGTGTTGTCTAGAATAACAGTCAGTTTGTTGAGAGTTCTCTATTCAACCACTACCTCAAAACTCTTCAGTGAACATCCAAGAAAAGAGCCAGCCTTCTTGATCACTTTGTTGATCTTCTTGGCATATCCACTTTTGATGCAGCCTCCCCAACAGACTGCTGCAAAAAATGCAGCACCCACAACAACAGAATGGACAATACTTAATTTTCATTCAGTTTCAGGGTCCACCAGCAGTTGATTTCACTTGTTTATTTATTGTTTTTTATCATAAGTGCAGCTTTAAAAAGCTTTTACGTGTTTTGTAGCTTAAAAAATAATTAAAATGAAAAAAATAAAAAATAAAAAAATATTTCAGTGCTAAAGTCAATTCAGGGCTCCTGACATGACAAAAGAGATCCTTACAGAACACCTTTGGGTCCCTATAATTATTTCCTTTAGTTTACCATTTTTAATAAAAGAGAATTGTTTTAGGACAAGGGCTTTATACAAGTTCATTGAAGCACCTTAAGAGGTTCCTCCACAGTCCTCCTTTTGGATTTTCTCCTCTTGTAAATTCTACAGTGTGGTAAGAACTCTAAACTGGAACATAACCTTTAGGGCTAAACATCAAAAAAGGTAGTCATGTTCACAAATCTGTTTTTCATACAGATATCTTTACATACATGGAATACAGGAATACTTGCTTCTTTGTGCACTACTAAGAAAAACATTTGTGGTACATTTCTTCTGAATATAAATAAATAAACAAGCAATACTTTATTTGATATTTCTGTGTGTGATATCATGCTTCTCCTTTAGATCAGGTGTGCTGTGGGGGCAGTTAAACATACAAGAAAAAGAAAACAGAACACTGAGATTTACAGATACAGCAGCAATTAGTGAGTTGTTGTAGTACATTTTAAAATATGCATACTTTAATCACAGCACCTATAAAACACTGTATTTCGTTTACAGTAAAAATCAGAGTATTGTGACTGTCATTACAGTGAAATTACACTAGTGTAATTGTTTTGACAGTAAGGTCAGTAAGGTGCTGTATTTTATATTAGAAATATTAAACTCCTTTACATGACATTACTGCTTCAAATTTAACATGGAATGTAAAATTGTTTAGTGTAGTGTTTTCAACATAATAAAACATTTATGAAAACACATAGGAACTAAATAAAAGTGTAAAACATCCATTGACGATGCTTACCAAATAGCTAGAGATAACATTAGCTTAGCACAGCAGCACACACACACATATTGGCCTTCGGTGCTCTTTCAATGAGGCTAGGAACACCATTTCTTTACCAATCACTATATATCATATACTGAACACTAATACGTCTGAGTTGGATTAAGGTTAGAGCCTAAAACAGGTGTCTGTTGGGCCTCCACAAAGACATCTCATCCATGCAGTCCACTTTTACAGTACATTAGTACTACAGCTCTTCACTCCCCACATCCTCTACCACACACATACACACACACACACAGCTAAATATTAAAGTAAGGGTGAGACTCAAGTCAAGCCCTAAACTAAGGTTTGCCAACCAAACTAACCTGTTTGTGCTGCACTTTTTGATAGACGTTGATCTTGTCAGGTCCTTTGATGTGGTGGGATTCATCTGGCGAGAGTTGGGGGTCTCTTTGTTTCTCCTCACATCCCTGTGAGCTGTCTGATCCCACCATGCAGTGCGACATGGAATCTCTGGGGTCGCCATCATCTGGGCAAGCTGGGCAACACGCACGAGAGAAAGCCTTGCTAGATTGCTCCCATGTGAGCCAGCTCTCCAGATGGCCTCAAAGAGCCACATGAGAAGCACAGCCAATATTTCAGCCCCAGTACCCACACAAAAAAGGAGGCAAATGCACACTAAATATTTTATAGGTAATCTACATTGCACCCTCATTGAATGAATGATAGACACTGCTTATCATAGTTGGAAATAAAAGAGCAATTTTAATAAAAGATTAATCAAATACACTCATCATCAAAAAACAAAAAAACAAAACAAAACAAAACAAAACAAACAAAAACTGCAATGGGACTGCAATGCTATTAGGAAGGAAAATAAAGGTTACAAGGAACAATAACTGATATGGGTAATATTTATTGAGCTACTCATACAGAAGTAGTGTCTCTCAGTATGTCGGATATGATGTAACATGTCAGATGTCTCAGCATGAAGTTGTAGTGGTTCGTAATGATGTCCTGTGATAATCCATCCCATGCAGCTTGAATATTCTCACTCAGTTCCTGCAGATTTTGCAGTAGAGGTGGAGTGTTGATAGCATCCAATAGATATCCCACACATTTTCAATTGGGAACAGGTCTGGCAATATGACAATGGCACAGTATCTGTGTCTTCAAGGTGAACTCTTGAGATGGCAACAGTTTGCAGATGAGCATTGCCCTTTATATTGTACCAGAATGTGTGTTTAGATAAGTTAGGGCCATGGTTTGCAGAACCCCAGTAACATAACGTTAGACAGAACAAGTGTATAAAATGAAGAACAAAGGTGATCTGGCATCATATGAAATTGCTCAGCATGACACCAGACCTTCTGGACATTTGATGCGTCACAACAAACCGTTTATCTTGATGTGAACCATGGTGCAACCACACATATATTTGTTGTCTTTGCAAAGACAAAAGTGGGACTCAATCACTGAAGATGATTCGCTGACATTCTGTGTGACTCCATGACAGTCTGGCACAACACAGTTGGTTGATTCCTTTTGGGTACAAATATATCATAATCTCTAATGCTGTCTCACGATGAGCAGTGACTATCTTGACTTTGAATGGAATTAAATAGTTTGCAGAGTCTCACTGAGGAATCATAGAAGAGAAAAAATTGGGGAGAAATTAAGAACAATGTGTGTGTGTGTGTGTGTGTGTATGTGTGTGTGTGTGTGTGTGTGAATACTGTAGAAAAAAGGTGATCATTTGATTGATCATCTTATGGTTATTTGTGTTTAATGTGAGATATTTGTCTATAGCTCTACATCAAATATGTTGCAGACACTTGAAGTAATTGGTGCTTAATTTTGCACAGGCAGTTTCCATCACCGCCTGTGTCTTTAGAAATCATTAATCTCTAATTAGGGCCAGTTGGGACCAGCAGTTAGAAGGTTAAAGAGGTTCTGACAGCCCTAATCATTGCTCAGGAAGCTGAAAATATATGCAAAGTCTCAGCAGATGGGGCGATACAGGCCTCTGCCAAGTGATAACTGTTATTCCTTTGCACTTCCAAAGCTGTCATTCTAATAGGCACATTCTGAATTTATTAATGCTCTAGTTACAATGTCTGTACAGTCTCTAATGGTATGTCAGTCGAACAGCATATACCAAACAATTAACTTGTATTACCTGGTAATGATAGAAATGTTTGTCTTGATTATGTGCCTATCACACAAATTATTGAGAGAAAGAGGGGAATCTCATTCTGGAACAAATTCATAATCTTTATCTGATTTTTCTTTACCCTATTTCTTTTATTGCAAGCACTAAATGTCAGGAGCCTGCCCAGAATCACTGGGTGAAAGAATGACATAGTCAAACATTTAAATGTCCTGTGCAAAAAATTGCAAAGCCCTGTTCAAAATACCTCAAATGAATCTGTAACAAAAAGCTGAGAAAAAGTAAAAAGTTCTAATGTTAAACATTTCATTTAACAAAATGCATCAAACCAGATTTTATTGCCATATTTTCATGTTTCAAAGTAGGAAATGACCCAGTCAAAGTCTGGGTATACTGCATAGTCAGGACTTTTTAATATGCCATTTTATGAGGATGACAATTGTTCAGATTTTGTGTTTACCAGAATTCCATCACTTTTCCTGAGTAAATGACTGCACACCTGTCTGGCCTGACACTGATGGAAGACTGACCGCCAGGTTCTCCTGCTACTAGCTTCAGACCAGGTGCCCAATTTTCTGATACTGCTACCTGCCTCAGACTAGCTGCCTCCATTACTGATTACATTGCTCTTTACATGGACTCAACAATAACAATATTACTACTACTGCTATTCTTTTAATTACTATTATTATTATTATTATTATTATTATTATTATTATTATTACCACAGTTAATCACCATCATTACTTTTATTACTCTTACCATAACTACTATGATTATATCAATATAGCTGGGCATTACAACAGACATGTGGCAGTACAGGGATGATTACCCTTTTTCACTCTAAAAACAAATATACATTAATCAGGTTTGAAAACAAATCTTAACTTAAGATCTGCAATTCTTCACGTGTTACTGTATATTACTTATTAATGTACATTACTCTATATTATTTCATATTAGTACATTAATGTATGTCAATGTATATTAGTGGATAATGCTGTGCATTACCATTTACTGATATATTTTATTATACACAAATTGTAAATTACTATATATTATTGTAAATTACTGTACATTGCTGCATTTTATTGTATATTATTGTATATTGCTGTGTATTATTTAATATAGATGTTTATCACAGTATATTGCTTTATATTATTGTATGTCGATGCATATTGTTGCTTATTGATTTAAACAACTGTGACATATGTTCAGTTTTTATACAAATTACAAATTTGAAATATAACAGTAATATGTTAATGCAGTAATAACTGTAATCATGCAGTCAGCCATCTTTATGAAGTTTATTGGAATAGTGTTAATATTTTTTCTTTTGTTTTTCTTATTGAGTAGTATATTATTAGTAACCTTCATAAAATCTTATATAAATTTAAATTATTTCTTTACAGGAGAAATTTCATGAAAATTAATCAATCATGAATTTCATGAATAGTCACTCATCTTAATTCAACATATTTTCATCACAGTTTTCCCACATTAATTAACCACTTTTTCCACATTTATTCATTATTGCATATTATGTGCATATGGAGTAAATAAGGACATCTGAGTTTCTTTGTTTTTCAGACAAGTGCTGGGTATCATTCATTAATGTTATCAAATCAAGTGCCTGGCAATCAAATTCTCAAAATCATCACGTGGTATTTTAACTTCCATACTAAATATCAGTATGTAGAAACTGAATGTTGTATATAATGCTAAAGCACTGCCTTGAGCCCCCCTGAGCAGCTGATAATTATTATTAAAATACTATTAATAATTTTATATATATAATTATTATAATTATTATTAAAAAAATAATTGAATGAATCCAACAGAAATTCATGGACCATCACGCGAAAGGATTCAGCATTGTCCTGCTTTTTGACACAAAAGCATTTGTTGCACAGACAGAAGGTGCCTGGGGATGTAAAATGATTTTGAGCTTGTAAAACAATAGTCACAGATGTACTGAAATTTGTTGCTTGTTTGAGCAAATATATAACTACACATCTGATTGGCCCATCAATTAGCCTTCAAAATTCACAACTGCAGAAACGGCAAACTGCAGATTTAAAAATGCTTATCTTTTCTACACATTTAAAAATAATTTTATATATTAAACATCCAATATTTGTGAATTAAAATTATTATTATTAAAATTATTGTTATTATTATTATTATTATTATTATTATTATTATTATTATTATTATTGTTGTTGTTGTTGTTGTTGTTGTTGATGTTGTTGATGGTGTTGTTGTTGTTGTTGGTGTTATTTTTTCAGATTTGCACATTCCAGTTCATTTTTGGATTTGGATTTCATATGTATGCAGTTGCTCAAACACAGCTACAAATTTTGGTACATCTGTGTCTATTGTTTTACAAGCTCAAACAAACAAACTTCAATATATAACATGTTTGCTTATGGATCCTGTCCCACTGTTGACTCGCTTGCATTCTCATAACTTTCCACAATAATAAAGAGAACAATGTTTCATATTATCAGTAGTATGGAGTTTCTTTCATGAGTCTCTTTAATAAGAGTAAAGAGATTAGTAGCAGTGTTAATTTTAATCAAGAGGATATGGTAAATGTCATTTTACTAACTTTACCCTTAGTTTTAATATTTTAAGTTTTAATATTAGGAACAGGAAAGGTTCACTTGTATTCATGATACAATTTACAGACCTCTCCTCAAATTAAATACCATTTACATTAACCATCCATTTTACTACAAACACTTACAGTATCTATTTACATTCATATGTCATCAACAATCTGTCAGTCCTAATGCATCATATTCCATATATACATGAATAATTCTTTTTAATTTGTTTACTTTTAGCAGACAATGGCATACACACTTGAATCGTTTAAGATTGTCTTAAGAAAGCTGAAAAAAATTGCAGTTCCTAGAAAACTGAGACAATACATAAATAAATAATGTTAACATAAAACATGATTGTCTACTGCTGGCAGACAGCAAACACAATTCCATGGACATTCCACCATTTCAAAGAAACAGAGTGTATCAGTGATGAGTATATATGTGTAATAATTTGCAGTTAAAATTATTTTTTTCATATTTAATTTTTTTAATCATTGGTTCTTCATTTTATTATGGTTTTATCCCTGTCCTCAATAAATGAAACTTGTCCATTTTCCAGGCTCCAGATTTGACTCTGGATTTTGATGTTATCATTTTAACCTTATTCCCTGACTTTGATTTCCCTAGTGACTAATCAACATGACTTTCCTGCTTTGCTCAAAAAGACCTGTACAAATCTGATGTTTTTGACAGAAACAGCAGGTGCTGCTGAACTCAAAAGTCAAATATATCCTCTTGCCTTTTTAAAAAAGTCTAAATTACCACGTTGTTTGAGAGTCCCTTAAGGCAAAGGTAAATGAAGGTTAGCAGTGGCCTATGGCTGAACTACCAGTGAGAGAGAGAGAGAGAGAGAGAGAGAGAGTAATGTCACACACACACACACACACACACACACACACACACACACACACACACACACACACACACACATATATATATATATATATATATATATATATATATATATATATATAAATATATATATATATATAAATCTGATTAGGTTTTAGCACAAATTTAGACAGAAATATAGAAAATTGTGAAGGGGTTCCTGTTTCAAAAAGGCACCGTCATTCTCAGCTAAAGTCTGCAGCTGTTAAGTATCTCAACCTGTCTATTCTGGTCTGGTCTCTGTTCTCCTTTATTTCCCACATGCTTCTAAGCATGTGTCTTGTTTTGGTCTTGTCTCCTCCCATTCCCAGCTGTGTCTGATTTGTAACCCTGCCCCATCGTAATCATGTTCCAGCTGTGTTGAATATTCCTCATGTATATATGATCCCTGTGCCGTGTCCTTGGCTACTGGTTTGTTATATAGTTGTGTTATCTAGCTATGTCTAGTTCTGGTTATCATGTTTGTTTTGTTTTATAGTTTCATGTATCTATGTTATTGTGTCTGTAGTCATTAAAACCCCTGCATGTACTTCTGCCCTCCCATGTTTGTTAAGTTCAGACAGATTGTGAATTGTCTTCTGGAGGAGTGATTGAAGGTGATGAGACTAAAATGTTATAATAAAGGTGAGGGCCTTTATGCACATTAACATCAAACCTCATCCCAACAATGAAACATAGGAAGGAGCATGGCTGGGATTTGTTGTCCCAGTCAAATGCTCTGATCATGAGGGAAGAGGTTAATTCGTGAACATTTTACAGGAGAATGTAAATGTCCATGACTCCCCAAGTTGGGAGGGATGTTGGGTTGACGGACCATGCCACTGACCCTGGAGCATGCGATTAAACCCAACCAGCAGTGCCCAAAAAGATTAGCATTAAACCTATTGAGATACAGCATAACTTCTATATGCAATGCATCCTAAAATACTGTGAAAGAATTAGGCATAAATAAAAATCATAATTCATCACATTAAAGTGTATGGCATTTGTACAGGCATTGATTACATATCTGTACAGCACAAGTACTACATTTCTCTCAGGAGGGAAAGCATTTTTTCTAGTATGTGGATGTGGAAATAACCTCAGACAGGGTAAAGAGCAGACATAGTCCACAGTAATTAATTCATCATTTTGCTTTCTTTTGCAAAACACAAAGCCACATTCTCCTTTAACCTTCAAGTTCTGGAGGCTGACTGTGATCATCCTTCTGACTGCCAGCTATCATCACCAGAGTGCCTGGACACTGCCCATACACCATACACACACACACACACACACACACACACACACACACACACACACACACACACACACACACACACACACACACAGGCAGAGCACAGTGAAGAGCAGGAATATGGCAGGGAAAGAAAATAAGAGAAATAGAATTGGAGAGAAAGAAACAAAGACAAAGGGCCAGAGAGAGAGAGAGAGAGAGAGAGAGAGAGAGAGAGAGAGAGAGAGAGAGAGAGAGATGTAAAGCTCTTAGGAGTGGTCCTTTTGTCACAGCAGAATCAGATCTGCATTGCTGCTGCACATCAGATAGCAGGCATTTAGAAACAGGAGGAGAATATTGACTTTTCCTTTATTTCCCTGCCTCTTTTTCCAAATCACTGGCAAGGCATTTAGTGCCTGCAGGAATGTCAAATCTCCAACCTGCATTTTGATGCCTGTGCCCCGGGTTAGATCTGCTCTGGCATGCTTGGAACGCTCCTGTTTGTGCTTTAGAATCCATTAGTCGTCCTTCACTTAGTGTTGACTCGGTGGTACAGTGGACCTTTATGGTCAGCTCTGGGTCTGACAGTTATAGTGTGTTTAGAAGCAAGGGGTGAACACAGAAAAATATGAATTCTTAATGATTTCATTAAAGCAATTATTTACTTAAATAATAACCTTAACACATGCTTTACACTATTTTTACACTCTAAATAAATATAATATTACTTAGCTTACACTGTGTGGAACTGTTTGTTTTCTAACTTTTTTAGTTCAGTATGCTTTAACACTGCAGCAGCATCTACAGCTACAGTTACTGACTCTATTCACCCTATAACTCTCAGACTCCACATGCAGCAGAATCATTTAACCCTTAAAGATTATTAGTGTTTTTGCTGTTGTATAAATTACTGTTTATAAATGCAAGTACTTAATTACATAATCTTTAGGAGTTATAGTTATTACTGTCACACTATTACAACACATTTCACATCTCATTAATCTGTTTCTGAGTCAATGTTCTGCAAAACATGAGAAAAAGAATTGTGAAACAACTTTTTATTTTAACTGTTTATTATGTTTCCTTTCAGAAAACTCAACCATGTAAAAACATAATTTGTAATAAAAACAGAAAACATATATGTCTCTAGTAGGGAATATGAATATAAAAAAAATAATATAAAATAAAATACAGGAGTGACCATGGCTAAAAGATCAGGCTTTATAAGACTGAAACTACTGGCAGTCCACTCCTCTGCCCCTTACTCACTACCAGCTAGCATTTCCCCCATCCACCAGCTTCCACACCTATTTCATGTTGCTTAATGCCCCCCCCCTTGTTTGAAGTTTTCAAGCAAGGTTCAAAAGAGCCAGGTGCTGAATCATAATATTAAAGCAGAGAGGGGGGAAGGAGGAGGCACCATAAAAGCTGGAAGATCTGAGCGGGCCAAGGCAACAAACATAGCTTTCAACTGCCTTTTTGTCTGCCCCTTCTGCAGATGTCACCAGTTGTTATCCCCAGCAGAGACTTCAAGCATGGAGCAGCGCCCCTGGCTCTGTCCGCACACACGTTTCAAGTGTCAATCACACAGGGAGGGCTATAGGACACAGCCGGCATCCTGGTCACTGTCGTGTAAAAAGTGCCAACATTTTGCTATTGATTTGACTCACTCAATATACAAAGATAGAGCAATCTTTTGTGTGTGTGTATGCCTGTGTGAGGATGTGTGCTTTGGGGTGGGGGTGTGGATTTGGGTGCCCCTTTGGCAAGGTTATATTTCTGAACAGTGGCTTTGCACTTCAAGTTCCTTGATATGACTGCCACCCAACAGCATTTTAGATCTAAGTGGCAAAAAAAGAAAACTAAAGAAGAAAGTTGTTTCACAATAGAGAACATATAAACACAAAGGCAGAGTCATGTATTGTGACAGAAACCAACACTGTCTGGCACAACAAAAACTGGCTTTCATCCTCATTTAGCCTCAGATCACCTCCTGGGAAGCAGCATTGTTCATGTTTCTTTAAACATGTTTAGCACTCAAATGCCCCAGAAAAATGAAACAAAATTTACAGCTTTGGTTGCTACCTGCTGAAGTTTCAGCAGCTCACTGTTTGATGTTAGTGCTAAAGGGGACATCAAATAGAATACTGTGAATGGTCTCACTAATATCCTGGCAAATGCCTCAGAATAGATTTATAAACTGCTGTTAAATGCTTGTGTTGTTGTCAGTTCAGGGTTAGCAGAGAGAGAGAGAGAGAGAGAGAGAGAGAGAGAGAGAGAGAGAGGCATGATGATCTGCAATTAAAAGAGAGAGCAGAAGTTTCCAGACTGTTTATTATTTTGGACTGTAAACCTGAATAACCAGCGCTGCATCAACACACTGAACACACAATTAACACACCATTAACATACTGAACAGACCACAAAACTGTACATACCAAGATACTCCATTAACACACAATGAACATATTTAACATTTCAACTCACTCAACACACCAACACTCTCCAATATACTCAACACACCCTACACACCAACACACTCCATCAACATACTCAACTCACCCAACACACTAACACAACAAAACCATCAACAAACTCAACATACTGAACATATTCAACACACCATCAACACATTCAATACAAAATTAACACATCAAACACTGCATCAACATTCTCATTACACTGAACACACCATTAACCACAGTCAGAAAGTTGAATATATTTGCCTAAATGTAAAACATATGTGAGGCAGATAACTAATATTATATATCACACTGAACACAATATACCCTCCGTGAAAAATGGTGGTGGCAACATCATGTTGTGGGGAAGCTTTTCTTCAGCAGGGACAGGGAAGCTAGTCAGAGATAAGCACATAGCAATTTTGGAGGAAAACCTGTTGGAGGCTGCAAAAGACAGACTGGGTCAGAGCTTCATTTTCCAGCAGAACAATGACCCTAAACATACATCCAAAACTATAATGGAATGGTTTTGATATCCATTTGATATCATTTTCTATACAGCTTATTCCTGAATAGGGTCACAGGGGAGCCGGTGCCCAGCCAGCAAAGGCAGGAAACAACCCTAGACAGGGTGCTACTCCATCGTAGGGCTCACACACACATTCAGGGCTACTTTAGAGTCACCAATTCACCTACCTACAACTGTGGGGGAAACCCATGTGAACACGGAAAACATGCACACAGAAATTTCCCAGGTCGCCCCACCCAGGGATCGAACCCAGGTCCTTCTTGTTGTGAGGCAAAATCTCTATCCACTGCGCCACCCAGGTTATGATATGATAAGCTATAATGACCCAGTCAAATCACACTGAGAATCTGTGTAAAGATTTGGAAATGATTGTTCACAGACATTCTCCATCCAATCTGACTGAGGTTGAGCTATGTTGAATAGAAGAATGGGCAAATAATGTCAGCCTCTAGATGTCAAAACTCATAGAGACATATCCCAAAAGATTGCAGCTGTAATTGCAGTGAAAAGTATTCCTAAAAAGTATTGATTCAGGGGGCTGAATACAAATGCACACCACACTTTTCAGATTTTTTTTTTTTAACTTTGTTTAATTTACTTTTCACTTCACAAGTACATGATACTTTGTGTTGTTCTGTCACATAAAATCCTAATAAAATGCCCAAGTTCAAGGGGTATGAAAACTTTTTCAAGGCACTTTAACACACCATCAACACATTAAACTGTGACCACATAGACAGTGAATAGATGGTATGAGGAGACCTATGAGGCACTGCAGGAATGTTTCGAGACTACAGACTGGCCAGCGCTCTTTGAATCACATGGAGAGGACATTGATGGCTCACAGAATGCATCACAGACTACATTTGTTGTCCCAAACAACAAGCTGTAACAAAGAATATTACAGCTCTCTTTAACAAAAAGAAGAGGGTCTTCTGAGATGTAGATAGAGGGAGCTGAAGACATGTATTATGGAGGCTAAGGACAAATACAGGAGGAAGCATGGGGAATGTTTAAAGTGGAATTAGGACCATCACCATTTTCAGGCCCAGCATCTGCAGAGAAGTACAGGGCAACTTGGTTGGAGCCAACAAATTTGGTCTGTTCTTTAACAGATTTGACACTACAGACTCTGTTCTCCTCCATCCTGATTCCTCTGCTGCTGGTCCTCAGCAGTCTACTCACCATCCATCACCCTCCTAATAGCCTGCTCCCCTCTTGTGACACCCCAACTCACACTTCTACACCTCCTCCATGTCACTTCTTCAGTCAGTCTCAATGCTGACCAGGTGAGTTGACAACTGAAGAGACTCTACACAAACAAGGCTGTGGGCCCTGCTAAGATCTCTCCCAGGTTGCAGTGGAGTACTGCGCTACATCTTCAACATAAGCCTGACTCTTCAGAGGGTACTTGTGATGTGCAAGACATCCTGCATTTTTCCAAAGATGCTGCGTGATGTCAAGGACTACAGGCCAGTAGCTCTGATGTCCCACATAATGAAGACCATAGAGAGGCTCTCACCCCTAGTCCAGCCATCTCTGGACTCCCTCCAGTTCACTTATCAGCCTTGCCTAGGATCTGAGGATGCCATCATCCTGCTCAACTGAGTCTACTTTCACCTGGACAAGCCAGCCAGCACTGTGAGGATCATGTATTTTGAGTTCTCCAGTGTTTTCAACACCATTTGTCCTGCTCTCCTGCGTGACAAGCTGACAGAAATGCAAGAAGATCCTGGATTGTTGACTACCTGACTGGCAGACCACAGCATGTACGCTTGCAACCCTGAGTTTTGGACAGAGTGGTTACCAACACTGCAGCCCCACAGGGAATGGTCCTCTCTCTTCCTCTTCACTCGCTACACCACAGACTTTAACTACTGCACAGAGACTTGACATCTCCAAAAGTTTTCTGATGACTCTACAATAGTATCAGCAGGGGTAACGAGGACGAGTACAGGGAGATGGAGAACCATCTGCAGCTGAGCATAAAAACACCCTTTACAAGACGGGCCAAAGATTCTAATTTTCAACATCTGCTAGATGATGCTCAGGATCTTCTATGAGTCAGTGGTGGCAAGTGCCTTTCTCTATGCTGTTGCATGCTGGGGCAGAAGGTTCATAGAGAGAACCTAATTCAGATTTACAAAAGCTAAATATGATGTGTGATAATCATTCATTTTAATGTAATGTATATATATATATATATATATATATATATATATATATATATATATATATATATATATATATATATTACATTAAAAGTGAAATAGTTGAGCATGTTTTACTGTTAATCACATTCGCTTATACCTCAGGAATATCAGAATATCAGAATCCCAGAATTATTAGAATAGTTAAATTGGAGTTAAATGGAATAAACTGGAATAAATTATAAATTGTAAAAGAGGGTAATCAGTTTTAGGGGTTAATAAAGTTAATATTAATTGATCCGTTCATTGATCTGATGTTTTTGAGGGTTACCTAGAATGCATTCCCTGTTGCATTCAGTGGAAAGATCTAAGAACTGTTCCTATATATAACTAACTAATAAACAAATATATGAACAATAGACAACACTCACACCAGTGTTATAGCATTGACAGGATATTCACACTATGGTTCATAATAACCCACAGATTCTTACTGCTATGAGCATATTGACACACTGATTTCAGCATGGCAGAGAAGAAAGGAAAATTACAGGATTTAAATCAATGAATCTGAAATGCACACACACACACACACACACACACACACACACACACACACACACACACACACACACACACTCACACAGAGGATGAGTTGAGTGTCGTCAGCATAGCAGTGGTAAGTAAAACCATGAGAAGATATTACTTTACCAACAGAGGTAGTGTAGAGAGAAAAGAGAAGAGGACCAAGGACTGACCCTTGTAGAACACCGGTGGATAGTCTGCGTGGAGCTGATGTGGCTCCCTGCCATGTGACCTGGTAAGAACGCTCTTCCAGGTATGATGCAAACCATTGTAATGCAGAACCAGTGATTCCAAGGCTACCAAGGATTGACAGGAGGATCTTGTGATCTACTGTATCAAAGGCTGCAGAGAGGTCGAGGAGAATTACAACAGAGGATAGTTTGGCTGATCTAGCAGCATGGAGCTTCTCAGTGACCGCAATGAGAGCAGTCTCTGTTGAGTGTGCCGGTTTGAAGCCAGATACTTCATGTAACATACCAACAATAAATTAAATGTTGAAAAGCATCAGCAGAACATCTACAGAATTTTTACCTCAGGGGTTTCAGACACTTCACTACTGTTCCTATACTGATATGGTGTTGGTATGATACTGATACACTGTTGAGAGTTCATTAATCCTCTAAGACCACTCAGAATAAAGTGTTATCCATAACACTCTGAAAAGCCAATATGTTTATTTAATATCAAACTGATTAAAGGTGCTGGTTTATATGGTGTACGCTATTTTCCATGTAGCATTTTTGACAGTGTCTTCTTTGTGTTTATGAGTGAGTTGACTGTTAACTCTCTCAAAGCGCACTAAGAGGCAGCCTTAGGTTATATGTGTCCTTCAAATCACAAATAGAAGGTCTTGAACTATGCCTGTAAACTGCCCAAACACACTGAAATAGAAGAGTCTCACGGGTGGAGGCTAAACAGCAGGCCAGTTGTCACCTTCCCCAAGCAGAACTGATTGGTCTGAGGAGTGATGCAGAGGATCTTGGGGCTGCTGCAGTCTTGGCTGTTAAATTAAAAGCAGGAAACATATATCTGTCAGTCTCTATTTAAAAGTTCACCTGTAAGGAAACACACTGGCCAGCAGTGCTGACGCAACCCGGGTGCTTAGTGACACATCCTCCACATCCCTGTCTTTTGTGATGTTACATGCTCCTGTGCCACCATATTTCCTGCTTTGTGTGCAAATCGTCTTGACCTAGCCTTTCTTATTTGTTTTGTTATGTTCTGTATATATGCTCTGCTGAAAACTGAAAGAAAAGAACAGGAAAAAGAGCAAGAGTCAGTGAGAGAAAACTACACACAATGGAGGGTCGTCCATGTCCGTCATTGTCCTACACAGTGTTCCCTTTTTTGCAGTCACATGAGGGATTCAGAAAATCACATGCTGGTTTTTGTTCTAAGGCCAAGAATGGTGAAGGTATAATGAATCCATTCTTCCACCAACACCATGTACTGGGAGCATAATCCCAACACTGAACAGTGGGTGAACACTGATGGTGCCCTTTCTTTGTTTTCAGGGAGAAAGGTTACAGATCTGGGAAATTACACACACACACACACACACACACACACACACACACACACACACACACACACACAATATATATATATATATATATATATATATATATATATATATATATATATATATATACCACAGCTAAAAAAAGAAAAACTAATAGTTGAAACTGTGTTTAGTGTTCTATTCAAATTCTGAATAAAAGATACTTGAATGTAGTCTTGACAGCAATTACAAGCAGCCCCAAATTTTATATGATGCTGCAGGCTTGGCACAATTCTTGTTTTGGGAAGTTTCTCTTATTCTTCTTTGCAGAACCTCTCAAGCTGTCAGTGCACAGCCATTTTTTGGCTCTGGCTGGGCCACTAAAGGACATTCGGAGTTGTCCTGAAACCAATTATTTGGTAATCTTAGCTATGCTTGGTTGCTAGTCTTGTTGGAAGATAAACCTTCATCCCAGTATGAGGTCCATAGCACTCTGAAGCAGGTTATCATCAAGAAAGTTTTTATTCATCTCTTAGCTCCTCTGCTCTTCAGTACTTTTTAACTTTCTTTATTCTGTATTTATTAGTTTATTAAAATTCTTCCTAGTGTAATGTCGGTCACTGGTCTGTGTACTTGTTACATGTCATACATGTGTTGCTCTCACCAAGCAAAATCCTCATGTAAATATGATCAAATAAAGAGATTCTGATTTTGATTCTGATGTCCATTGCTGCAATATTTTCCCCCAACCCTGACTAGTCTCTCAGTTCCTGCTGCAGAAAACATTTCACTGATAATGCTGCCACCACCATGTTTCACTGAAGGAAAGGTATTGTCTGATTTAATTCTGATGCTTCACAAAAAGTAAAAAAATTTCTGGTTCAGGGTAGCTTTGGCAACCCAGACAGGCTGTCGTGCTCAAGATATATATATATATATATATATATACCACAGCTAAAAAAAGAAAAAAATCAATAAAGTTGAAACTGTGTTTAGTGTTCTATTCAAATTTGAATAAAAAAAGATACTAATGAAGCCCCTTTGACAGTAATTACAGCCTCACAAATTTTTGAGTATGATGCTGCAGGCTTGGCACACCTGTTTTTGGGAAGTTTCTCTTATTCTTCTTTGCAGAACCTCTCAAGCTGTCAGTGCACAGCCATTTTTTGGCTCTGGCTGGGCCACTAAAGGACATTCGGAGTTGTCCTGAAACCAATTGTTTGTAATCTTAGCTATGTGCTTGGCTGTTGTCTTGTTGGAAGATAAACCTTCATCCCAGTATGAGGTCCATAGCACTCTGAAGCAGGTTATCATCAAGAAAGTTTTTATTCATCTCTTAGCTCCTCTGCTCTTCAGTACTTTTTAACTTTCTTTATTCTATTTATTGTTTATTGTACCTTCCTTCCTAGTGTAATGTTTGTCAATGGTCTGTGTACTTGTTACATGTCATACATGTGTTGCTCTCACCAAGCAAAATCCCTTGTATGTGTAACATGATCAAATAAAGAGATTCTGATTTTGATTCTGATGTCCATTGCTGCAGTCATCTTTCCCTCAACCCTGACTAGTCTCTCAGTTCCTGCTGCAGAAAAACATTTCCACCGCATAATGCTGCCACCACCATGATTCCCTGAAGGAAGAGTTATGTCTGATTTACTCCTGATGCTTGGCCAAAAAGTAAAAAAAAAAATTTCTGGTCTTTAGGTAGCTTTTGGCAAACTCCAGACAGGCTGTCGTGCCTCAAGTGGTTTTCATCTGGCTACCATACATGCCTAATTGGTGGAGTGCTGCAGATATGTTTGTCTTTCTGTAAGGTTCTCCTCAATCCAGAGAACATAGTTGGATCTCTGTCAGAGAGATCTTTGGGTTCTTGATCATGTTTCTGACTAAGGCCCTCCTTCCAAAATTACTGTTTGGCTGGGCAGCCAGCTCTAGGAAGCTTCTTCCATTTACAGATGAAGGAGGCCACTCTGCTCATTGTGATCTTTAATGCAACAAAATTTCTCTGTATCCTTCACTAGATCTATGGATTCTTTATAAAATCCTGTTTCAAATCATAGGTCTAAAGACAATTCCTTAGACCTCATGTAGAATTGTGTAGGAAAAAATGTGCAAAAAATTTAGAATAAATAAATAAATATTCAGGACTAAGCATTACTTTGTGAAGTAAAAAACCAAAGGAAAATTAAAGCTGGAACATTGTATGCTCTAGAACAGGATAAATGCCAAGTACAAAAATATTACAGTTCCACTGTTTTCAAAGGCCCTTTTTGTCCCTCCTAATATTTCCTGTTTGGAATCATATGAAAGTTGAAAAAAAATTTTTTTTTCCATTCAGATTAAAGGGTCAAGGGTAGGTGGGGCAATAACACACAGCTGCATCCAAATGTTGTTTTCCTACTCCTCTTCAACTCCTACACCTTTAACTCTTTTAATCAGAGATCTTTGCAGGCAGTTACAGACCAGTAATGTAGTATGGACATCACTGACCCAGATACTGGGTTATAGAGGAAAATAGGATAATAGAATAAAGGATAATACTGATACATTAATAAATAAAAAAAATAATGATGGACTATTATTGTTAACTATTTATTATTGTAAATATCCTTGTCCATGTTGTCAAATTACTGCAAACAATTCAGCTCAAAACACTTTGGATGATCAATTTGCTACAGGATTTCTGACAAATAAAGAGTTATTTAGTCCTTTAGGCCAAATATTTGTAGGCACAAGTAAAAGTTATCAAAACATGGTCAAAATTATACAAGCATTTTAATTCAGATAATTATTACATTTCAAATGTAGACACTTTTGAGTAGCCTAGGATTCCCTGAAAATAATAATATCTGGCATGTGTGACTGTGACTTTGTACATCAAACTACAAAAATGTCCAACAAAATTAGCCAGGGGTTTCAATGGTTAAGCAGTGCTGACCCTGGTCTTACTGTAGCCCAAAGCAAAGCTTGACAAACCCAAAAACACTCTCTTAAACATTAGTATAAATTTAAATAAACAGCCTTCAGCTACTCTAACAGTCATCTACTGCTATTTGTCCTGTTCATCAAGAGGCTGTTTCATGCAACTACAAAACATTGCACATTTAGAATTGAGCTGTTCTACATTTTATTATGGTAATTTTTTGTAAGTCACTCTGGATAAGGGCATCTGCTAAATGCCATAAATGTAAATGTAAATGTTAAACCCAGTAAATCTAGAAGTGTGTCAGTTGTGAATGGGAAACTGGTGCAAGAAAAGTTTCTCATGGAAGGGGAAGCAATACCTTCTATCTTGGAATAACCATTCAAAAGTTTAGGTAGTTGGTATAGTGCAGCACTGAAAAAGAGCAGAATGTGGAGTTGAGCAAGGAAGTGGTGGAGAATGTCTTTTTTGCCTGTTAAGTTAAAATTGTGGTGTCAGCTGTTTGGTTTGCTTCCTCATGTAAGGTGGCCAATGACTATTTATGAAGTTCTAAATACTGAGGTACAGGGGTTAGAAAGGATCATCAATATGCGATATGCTATAAAGAAGTGGTTAGGGGTGCCTTGTTGCTTAAGTAGTATGACATGGTTTGGTAGAGGATTGCTGGAACTACCACTGACAAGCTTAGATGAAGAATAAATGAAGGCATGTTGAGAAATTATATTACTAGGGTCAAAAGGGTCAAAAGATTAAATGATTTAAGCAGCAGCACCAGTGACAAAAGCAGGAAGAAAGTGGAATCATAGAGAGGCAGTGCTGTCAGTGAAGAGGTTATTGAAGCACAGGGATGTGGTGGGGCAGATGCAGGAGGAAGCGCAGGACTAGGGTCAGTTGATCTGTGGAAAGCATTCAGAAAGGCCACATGACCTGAGCAAATTGTTACAAGCTTTATTGGAGAACAGGGAGAGGAAGTGTGGTATGCAACTGCATCCCCACAAGGGAAACAGGGACAGTGCATGAGGTGGGAGAATGTAGAAATAAGGGCTAGAGGTTTTTTACTTATATATTGAAGGTATTGTTGTACAGTGTCCTTGAGTGGTGAGAAAGGTGCTTATAAAGAAACTTTATTATTATTATTATTATTATTATTATTATTATTATTATTATTATTATTATTATTATTATTATTATTATTATTGAGGTTGGGAGTGTGAAATCTCATGAAGTAATCTTGGATAGGGGTGGGTCTGGAATGCTACACTTGTGTCTTTGGCTTCAGATCACAAATGGTCACAGGAAATTTGGTGATTTGGTGGAATCAACATTCAAATCAACATTTATTTGTATAGCGCTCTACACAACTGAAGTTGTCACAGAGTAGCTTCACAGAAATAAAAATAAATTTTTGAATAAAAAGGTTAAAACAAGAACAAAGTATAAATAACAGATCCCCATGTGAGCAAGCCAAATGGCGACAGTAGCAAGGAAAAACTCCCTCGGAGCTGGAGGAAAATACCTTGGGAGGAACCAGGCTCACAAGTGGAGGACCATCCTCCTCTGGTCAAACTACTTATACATAGTTAGGGGACACTGGACCCCTACACCTCTGTTCTATTACTCGGGTATACTGAAGTAATGTTAGTTCTCTGGTGGACATAATATTAACAGTAGATTTCTACAGTTGGTGATGGTGGGTGAGCAGCTAGTCCATGGGAGGGTGGGAAACTAGTCCAGGTCCAGTAGCCAGAAGGTGGAACGCTAATGTAAAGATGTATCAGGGGAGCTTGGAGTCCTTCTCAGATGGGGCAGAAGAGCTTGAGGTTAGGACCTAATCAGTTCTGGCTGGTGGGTCATCGTTTACTAGGAAAAGATACAGAGATGAATTAGTTTGAATTTAAAAAGAGAACAGAGAAAGTAAACATTACCAGAGTGTGGTGAGTGGCTCTGGCAGATCTGACTATAACAGCTTAACTAAGGAGAGAACCAGAAGGTAACATAAACATGGGAGCATCCTGAAACATTGGCGTCAGACGGCAGCACCAACATCCTGGTTTACCATAAATCCCTATGTCCATGAACCCCTGGATCTGCAGCTTGTAACTAAGCTAAGACATTAACAACCAAATGCTACACTGAACAAGTACGTTTTCAGCCTAGACTTGAAGACTAAGACGGTGTCTGAGTCCCAAACATTATCTGGAAGGTTACTCCAGAGCTGGGGGGCTTTGTGAGAAAAGGCTTTTCTCCCTGCTGAAACCTTCTGAATTCTGGGAACTAATAGGAAGCCAGCACCCTGTGATCTGAGTGATCGTGGTGGTAAATTAAATCCTGTAAGTATTCAGGAGCGAGCCCATGTAGGGTTTTATATATAAGTAAAAGAATTTTATAATCATAAAAATCCATCAATCTTTTATACAGCCTTCCTTTTTCTTGAATCTAGTTTTATCATCAGGTTTGGCTGATATATACAATTGAGTATCATCTGTGTAACATTGGAAGTTAATGCCATGTCTGTTTATTACTGTGGCAAGGGGTAGCATGTAAAGAGAGAACAGTAGTGGTCCTAATATAGAGCCTTGTGGGATTCCATATCTCATTTGAGTGTGATTGGAAGGCACATCCTTTAAATTTACAAATTTAATACGAGAGGGCTGTCCCTGTGATACCGACCACACTTTGTAATCTTTCTATATCTCTGATCTATATTGGCTTTCTTGATCAGTGATTTAATAACTGCTACTTTAAAAGCTTTAGGTATATGACCTAAACTAAGAGAAGAGTTTACTATTGCTAAGAAAGGTTTGATTATAGCTGGCAGCACTTTTTAATGTAGGTTTGATGGCATTGCATCTAAACAGCAGGTGCCAGAATTTGAGGAGTAAATCATTTTCTCTAATTCTGACTGTGGAAGTGCATGAAAGGTTTCCAACTTTTCTTCTATATCTATATTTTGTTCTATATCAGCCAGACTAGAAGACAAACTGTTTGGATGGAATATTATGGGTTGAATTTTCTGTCTAATATTTTCTATTTTATGATTGAAAAAGTCCATAAAGATATTATTGGTGAAATTTGATGGAATCTGAGGTGGTGTGGATAAATCATCTGAACAAGCTCTAGTGAGAGCCCTTCTTTAATCAGTTAGTCTGTTTTTCCAAGCTAAGTGGAATACTTCCAGTTTAGTGGATCGCCATTTCCGTTCTAGCCTTCATGCTGACTGTTTGAAGATACAAGTCTGATCGTTGTACCATGGGGTGATTTTCTTCTGGCTTGATTTTTTTATATTTAAGTGGTGCTACATTGTCCAATGTTGATCTGAGGTTATTATATAAACAGTTGGTTAATCTATCTAACTCCTCTGGATCTGTTGGATAATAATCTGGTGTTAAAAATCAGGTAGGTTTTCAGTAATTTGTTGGGCTGCAGTTGATCTTATTAAATGCTTCATGCAGTAATGAGGGGTTGTATACTCATTTTGGCTAAGCTGTAGCTCAAAGGAAATTAAATAATGATCTGAAATTGCTGTGGTTTGGGGAAGAGTATGCCAACATCCAGGGTCAGAACCAAATCCAGAGTGTGATTACAGTAGTCTAGGATTGAGGTAAATGCCTTTTTTAATGGATTGTCTACCTTCTCAAAGTGAAAATGTTGCTGATTGGCTCATAAGCGGCCACAGCGACTTTAGATAAACTTTAGATTGGAAAGGGGTGGGCCCTATATATGACCGCAGTTGTTAGATGCAGGATTTTGTAATTTTGTAATTCTTCTATTAATTAAGTTGAGATATTTAACTCACTCTTATCCTCTCTTCTCTTTTCCAATAAATAAAATGTAATCACCATAGCTAAATATTTGTGTAAGTTTACATTGTCAGAATATTGTCTACCCCCAGCAGAAGATGCATTTTGTTTTCTATAAAACTACAAATTTTAATTTTTGGTACAATCACAAAGTTATTGTGTGTATTCTTGCCAGTTTCTGGCTTTTGTATCATTCATATCAATATTGACATAAGATTTTGATGCTTGTGTATTTTTTCTTCTTCAGATAGTGCTGATTTTATGATCAATGAATGTGTATAAGAGGGAAAGTATGCACAGAAATGGATTGGCATTCTGTCCTGGGTGACCCCCTTTAGTGCTTCATGCAGTCATCCAGGTGGACAGTTGTTTCCGGTAGAGAATACACTGTGCATGATTAGTCGTGACTTCTTACTTGCTTCTAGCTGAGGGTGATTGTGTAGAGTGCTGATAGTAAAAGCGTCCTTGGGTATCTAGAAAGGCAATTCATTCATGCATTCTGTACTCTCTTAAGTACAAATCTGTACTTAATTTTATTGGAGCACACTATAATACGAGGCACCTGTTCAATGGGAGCTGATCCAGAAAAAATGTGAATCCAATCATACAGGCAGACTACATTGGTCCACCATTATGTGATCTTTCTTTTTTTGTGCCCGTAAGCAGGTGTGCAACTTTATTTTGGACTGACTGTAACTCAGCTAACTGTAGCTTATGAGGACTTATTTATACCCATGTACAAGCTGTTACAATAGTCTAGGAATAGATGGAATATGAGTGGATTACTTTTTGTAAGTCTTGTGGTAACAGAAGATATTTAATTTTAACAACTGACCACAATGAAAGAAGCTGCTCCTAATAGAGTTAGTTTGTTTATCAAACCTGAGGGTAGGATCAAATATAATCCCTAGGTTCTTTATGTGAGGTTTTACATAGTCTGAGTGAGGCAGCTCTGCAGAGTGATCACTGCTACACTAATGCTGTCTATTCGTTGTCTGTGAAAACTTGCAGAATAAAGTGGTGCAGAATAAGTCCTGTTTCATTTCAAACAGAGAAGAACGAGGGCCGTAATTGAGCCCATGGTTGCACTGGTGCTGTATACAGCATGACTATAATTGTTTACCTCAGGGTTTGTGCAGTATTCCTGCCACCTTTATGTGCATGATGCTTTTGATCTTTTGTGACCAGAACTTCCTTAGTGTTCTTTGTTATTCTGATGATTTGATGGAGTTAATCAAATTTAGGTTAGGTTAAGGTTAGATTTAGGTTGAGTTGTAATAGGTAAAGTTTATGGTTTGATTTAGGTAGCGTTGTAGTACTCAAGACCAGTCTCGATGTCGAGACCATAAACGAGTGAGTCTTGTCTTGGACTCGACCTTGTTTGGAATGTTTTTTTCTCTGACTCGGGGTGAGGTGGACTCAAAGACTGAAACAAGACTGGCCAAGTCCAGTGCATCTCTTGGTGGTAAAGTTCATTAGAAACTGAACCTTTTTTTATGGTAACTGAACATCAACAATGCATTCAAACAGATTACATCTGCACACAGAGTGGATAACAGCAAAAAACAATCTTCTGCCATTCTCGTTCAGTATCCAAACAGTGAACACTTTTCATTTTGAGTAGTCTGACATTAAGGTTAATTGTGCACATTTTCACCTGCTCCCTTTACCACTGCTGAAAAAACTGGAGTTATGCTGTTCGGCTTTGTAAATCATTGTAAATTTCTATTTCAGCTGAATGTAAATTCTGTCAGATTTCAATAACCTCAGGGACCACATCTAAATTTTTCCAGACATTCCTGACAAAAATAAAAGGATATTAGGTATCAAAAGTCGCTATAGATTATATTTTCAGTGATGCTTTTGTGACTTTCTATGTATGTGTTTAATCTTGTTAACTAGGAAGCTGGCTAATATTAACAGTGAGATAGCTAACTGGAAGTTAAAAATAAAAGAATTTTAGGTATCATTAGTCGCTATAAATGACATTTTCTTGTTTTTTATCATTTACTAGTTTGTTTACTTTTCAGGACTCAATCGCTGGCTGAGGAGTTTGACCCTCAGAAACCAACATTTCTAGGAGTTTACAACTAAGATTTTTTAATGTTATTTAATATTTATTTATTATTTTATTTATTTATTTATTTTTGGTGGTTGTGAATGCAAATATTCCTTGCCAAGGAAAATTGAAAGACTGTTTTCACATTTGATAATAAACTGAATGAAATTTGATTTATAATCAGTTATCTTCATGTGGTGACTTCTGTTTTAGAAGTGTCATCATTTAGTCCAACCCACCCCTGGGCTGGTTTTCTTCTCTGAACTCAGCAGTAAATTCATTCTGTTGGAAAAGTAAAAAACCCCGGATCAAATTAAATACCCTTCAAAAACCAAAATTGTATGGCAGACTCGAGAGGAATAAACAACCTAGGGGACCTCTTCAGTGATGGCTCCCTCATGACCTTCAACCTTCTGAAACTGACATACAATCTACCACCCAACTGCCAATTTCAATACCTACAGCTTAAAGAGATTATTAGAAAAGTCATTGATATTCACAATTTCCAAGAACTGATCTCCCCTTTACTACTGAAAATAAATTCACTCAAACCCAATAAACTACTTCAGACCTTGAAATCCATACAGAAAATAACTGGCAAACAATGTGTAACAACACATTCACAACTAACATATAGTTAATTCAATACAAAATATTACATAGAATACATATCACTACCCATAAAATGCACCTAATGGGCCTCACCAACACCAATACCTGAACAGACTGTCTGAGCACAATAGATGACCACTATCATGCATTCTGGAATTGCCCCCGTCAGGCAGTTTTGGTCAGAGGTTATGGGTGAGCTATCCAAGATCCTCAGTTTCAGCATCCCACTCTGCCCCACTGTAGCCCTGCTTGGCAACCTTTCCTCTTTATCAATATCAAAATATCTGCATTCACCCCCATTTTTACAACAATGGGAAAAAAATAATTTTATTTAAAAAAATTATCAATAAAACACTGGTATAATTTACTACCTGAACACTCAAATCTGGAAAGACATTTACCATAAAAAATAATATCAATCACTACAACAACATCTGGGCCCCATTTTTAAAATGTATTCAGAGCTGATCCCTCCACCACCTTTCCAATTGCTTACTCACTTCCTTCCTTCAACATACCTGCTCATTACTCAATATTACACCCCCTGTCTGTTGTCTTGTCTTAATATATGTTGCTAATCTGTCTGTTTTGTAACTTCCTCTTTCTCCCCATATTGTTATGTATTTATGACCCTGTATATGTGCATATATTAAAAAATAGTTTGACTAAGTAAATAACAAATCATAAATTTAGGTTGTATTTTACAACAGCAGTTCTCAAGCGTTTTCAGTTGCAGGCCTCACCAGAGGTGAAAACCAAACTGCTTGATTTACAAGTTTGCTTTGTCTCTTTTTTGTTATCAGGCACCACTTCATTTATATATATACCACCATACTCATATAACTTCTCTATAATCATATATTATAAGCTCTATATAATCATAAAGACTGAATGGTCTTAAATACAATACTAGTGTTAGCATTAAGTTAAGGTTAGGGTTAGATTTAGACTTAGGTAGTGGGTTAATTTAAGGGTAAGGGTAAGTTAAATTTATCTTAGGTTATGATTAGGTTTAGGTTTAAATATAATAGGTTATGTTTAGGGTTACCCTTAAGTAAAATTTGGATTAAATGCAGTAGGTTAAGTTTATGGTTAGGGTTAGTTTTTTGTTAAATTTAGGTTAGGTTCAAATCAAATCAAATGAAATCAAAATTTATTTGGATCGTGCTCTTCACAACTGAAGTTGTCACAGAGCAGCTTTACAGAAATAAAGAAATAAAAATGTGAACAACAGGTGAACAATAGTTGAGAGATAGATCCCCTTGTGAGCAAGCCAAAGGGCGATAGTTGCAAGGAAAAACTCCCTCAGAGCTGGATGAAGAAACCTTGGGAGGAACCAGGCTCACAAGGGGGAGGACCCATCGTCCTCTGGTCAAAATACTTATACACAGTTAGGGGGCACTGGACCCCTACACCTCTGTTCAAATACTGAAGTAATGTTAGTTTGCTGGTGGACATAATAGTAACAGTCAATTTCAACATAGTTGGTGATGGTGGGTGAGCAGCTAGTCCATGGCAGGGTGGGAAACTAGTCCAGGTCCAGTAGCCGGAAGGTGGAAAGCCAATATAAAGATGTATCAGGGGAGCTTGGGGTCCTTCTCAGATGGGGCAGAGGAGCTTGAGGTTAGCACCTAATCAGCTCAGGCCGGTGGGTTGTCATTAACTTGGAAAAGCTACAGAGATGAATTAGTTTGATGTTTAAGTGACCAAATGCTACAGTGAACAAGAGTCCCAAACATAATCTGGAAGGTTATTCCAGAGCTGGGTGGTTTTGTGAGAAAAGGCTCTTCCCCCTGCTGAAGCCTTCTAAATTCTGGCAACTAGGAAGCCAAGCACCCTGTGATATGAGCGATCGTGATGGCTCATGAAGGTAGATTAAATCATAAGTATTCAGGAGTGAGCCTGTGTAGGGATTTATAATTGAGTAAAGAATTTTATAATCAATATGGCATTTGACTGGAAGCCAGTGCCAGTCAAATTTTCTAGTTTTAGTTGGACCCAGGCTGCAGCATTTTGAAATAATTGAAGTCTATTTAGGTTCCTGCTTGAACAGCCTGACAATAGTGCATTTCAGTAATCTAACCTTGAGGTAATAAAAGCATGCGCCAGTTTTTCAACATCGGAGGATAGGGAAGTTCTTAACTTGTAAATATTACAAAGATGTGTTGGTCAAAAGATAAATCTGAATCAATTATGACGGCAAGATTTTTTGCTATGTAGCCAGGTACAACTGAGAAATCAGATAATATTTTTCTTGCAATTTTAGGATCCAAAAGGAGGACCTCTGTTTTGTTACTATTTAGAAGAAGAAAGTTATGCAACATCTAAGATTTTATGTCTTTTATACAGTCTTCCATTTTCTTTAATATAGTTTTATCATCAGGTTTGGCTGATATATACAATTGAGTATATCTGTGTAAGAATATTTAAGTTATCTATGTCAACACCCAGGGTCAGAACCAGATCCAGAGTGTGATTACAGTAATGTGTCAGCCCGATTACATTCTGGATAATACCTACAGAGTCTAGGATTGAGGTAAACCCTTTTTGTAATGGATCGTCTACCTTCTCAAAGTGAATATTAAAATCTCCTACAATGATTACTTTATCACTGAAGACTGCTACGTCTGCAGCAAATTCACTAAATTATTTTAAAAACACTGAGTAGGGTCTTGGAGGTCTATAAGCATTAATTAATGACAGGGCGCTCTTGTTTGTGGCTGAATTAGTGATGTTAATAGACAGAATTTCAAAGGAAGTGAAGGAATTATAATGTATCTGATTAATTTCTAAAATATTTTGGTAGATTATACAGACTCCGCCTCCTCTACCTGATAGTCTCAGGTTGTGCACATAATTTTAACCTTCATTTAGTGCCAGGTATTCATCAGGTCTAATCCAAGTTACATTGAGGCACAAAACATTGAGCTTCTGATCATTCATAATTTCATTCACAATGACTGCCTTTGAGTTGAGTGATCTAATATTGAGTAGACCAAACTTTATGTGTCACCTTTATAATTTGAAGTCTGAATATTGAATAAGACATGCTGTTTTAGTTTTTCTGTGTTTAGCTTTAATTCAGGGCACAGACACAGTCTCAGTACTGTTGATCCTTGGTGACACCAAGCGAAACTTGGGCAAACGTTTTGGCTCAGGGGCCACATTGACTTTAAAAATTTGACAGACAGGCCAGGCCAACACCAGATGCATACATATAAAGAATAAACATAAAAAGGCATTACAGTGTTAATACTTATAGTCACTTTAAGTGGGAACAATTTTGTTGATCACCATTTTTTGCCGGTGCTTCAAAATCTGGTGTTAGTTAGTTAGTTTCAGAACAGATCTGAGATGTTCATCACTCAGCCAGGATCTGTGGGGTGCTTTGTTGGTGTTCATCACACTAAATGTCTGTTCGCACACATACGTACAGTCAAACAACACCACCATCCTCTGTGCCATCTTCTGGATGTTTGGAAATTTGGCTGTGCCTAATGAAGCATATAACTCATCCAGTTTAAGAGAGTTGAACTTCTCCTTTAAGACAGTGTCACACTGGAGATTAATCAGTTCCAACTGCACCTCCTGTGGTGCTGTTTCAGTTTCTTGTGTGAAGGGACATGACACCATGAATTCCCCATGCAGTTCGTCCAGTGATTTCCTGTTTTTTTTCACATGTCAAGGGGCCTCTTTCAACGTAGCCAGTGTTGGGAAATGAGCGAATGATGCGTTCAACATTTGCTTTGAGAATAAAGCTACTTTAGTTTTGAAGGCTTTGACATTTGTGTACATTTCATGCACAAACTGGTCTTTCCCTTGTAGCTTCATGTTCAGGTCATTCATGTGTGTCAGTATATCCACAGCAAAATCTACATTTCTTTTAGCAATGGTTTCTTTGCAAATAAGACATACAAGGCCTTTGATTGGACTTCAGTGAAAAAGTATTTAGTTGTCCATTCCTAAAAACTCGGCACTCACTCTCGACTTTTCTTTTCTTTGCCCCACTCATTGCTGCAGAGATTCAGAGCAGGAGCTGAGTAATAACAGAGACTTGCTTGCAAAATTAACTCACATTGTATCAGTGCACCTAGTGTGCCACCCCGCCACCTGGTGGAATGCCAGGCATTACATGACAAGGTCAAATTAATGCAGTCATAATTATGATATGAGTTGATTTGGTCAATACTTTGGCAGGCCAGATGTGGCCCGCAGGCCGTAGTTTGCCCACCCTTGGTTTAGCTGGTCTGTCTGCAGCCTGGTCCAGGCTCTGGTATGTCAGCATCTGTTAATGCTTCTCTGCAGACTAACTAACAGACTATGGGCTATGCTGCACAAAAGTAAGGCAGCATCCTCCTACCTATAAGACCAGGCTTGACCTCGAAAGTTCCCCAATTATCTATGAAGCCCACATTGTTTTCTGAACACCACTTGGACATCCAGCAGTTCAACGCTGTAAGTCTGCTGTAGGCTTCAGCGCCACACTGCATTGGGATGGGGCCAGAGCAACAACTGAGAAATCAGATAATATTTTTCTTGCAATTTTCGTGCTTATTTAAAAATAGATTAATTAAAGACATCTAACAGTGAAAAATTAGCATGCTGACTCCTGATACCAATAAAAACAGATGAATGTTTTATCCCAGCTAATACTTTATGACAGCCTATTTTTAATGCTGTGATTTCTAATGTTATTTTTATGTTTTACAAACAGCACACTTTACGCAACTTCTTTCAATTTTCCCATTTCATTTTTGTCCTTTCTCGCTTTACAAAGCCTCTTTGTAGAGAGTGATTGTGCTCTGTTTTCTGCCATTTTTGTCCCAAAAGAGAGAAACACTGAACCATGCCATCTACAATGGATGAGGAATTCTTGGCAAAAAAACCTGAAAAAATATCAGGAAAACAACAATCTTAGCTCAGCATTTGATTGCTTCTACCATCCCTATCAAGTTTGTCTGCTGTAGACTAGTGTTTCTAAAGCTCTTCTCCCTTGACTGTTGAAATTAATGCACAGCGTAAATAGCTTATAGCGGGTTTCTATCTGCCTTCAGCACTGGTTTGACAGCCTGGGTGTGTTATTGGTCTGTTGTCTACATGTGTGATAATTCAGTCAGTCACAGACTACAGTGTTTATATATGAGAAAGGATGATTGAGGAAAAATAAAGCAAACAAAAAGACATGTGAAATTAAAAAAAAAAGGAGTAGCCACTGAATGGTGAATGCCTGAATGGTGGCTGAACATTAATTTGGAGTTTTAAACTGCACTGTGATCAGTTTAAGAGTATGTAAATTACATTGTTAATGTAAATCTATGTGGTACTTTAATAATAAGCAGACACCTTCTTCACTGATCTTGGTATTGTTTGGCTTATTCTGAAGGACTGGTCAAAAAATTTAACTTCTAATGTAAAAGTGAGAAAATTTTCTTTTTACATTTTGTCCGCAAATTCTCTTTGAATGAACTTTAGCATAAGACATGCCAAAGAAAATGTTGCTCAGAAGATGGATGAAATTGGAGGAAGAGGTGAATGGAGGAAACAGAGACTTTTTCACCTTTTGTATGTCATTGATTTCCTCACTGGAGGACCTGGTTCCTCACCAGCTGTCATCCTGTAGGATAACCGGGTGCCCGGAACACCTCCTATGTTGGCCACAAATTCACATATGCACACACATGCTGACCATACTGTCTGTGATTTCTGCAGTCCAGAGTCTTTGATATTTCAAAAGACCAAGATTTAGACACAATTGTGATCTTCTACAGAGGAGTTTAATTTTTAAAGGTTGATTGATAGCAAACATTTAAGAGAAACAGCTGAACACTTGCTCATTATGTTCAGATTAACATGGGGACAAAATATGACCTCAGAGGTTTCGAGTATGTCTCTTGGTATTAGACTGCCTCATTTCCAGAACTGCTGATCAGTCAAGTCAGTTATTTATGTATTATAGTCTTGGTCACTAGATTAACTCTAGAGTTGTAGGACAGTACCACATTTAAAGCAGAAAGGCTTGAAATATTTCACTTTACATGCAATGAATAAGAAATATTAACTTTTGAATTACATTTTGAACAAAAAACTTTATCAAATCAAAATTTATTTTTATAGCGCTCTTCACAACTGAAGTTGTCACAGAGCAGCTTCACAGAAATTAAATAAATAAATAAATAAATAAATAAATAAATAAGAAAGGTTAAAACAGAAACAGAAACAGAAAGTATAGATGACAGATCCCCTAGTGAGCAAGCCACATGGCGACAGTGGCAAGGAAAAACTCCCTCAGCTGGAGGAAGAAACCTTGGGAGGAACCAGGCTCACAAGGGGAGGACCCATCCTCCTCTGGTCAAACTACTTATACATGGTTAGGGGACACTGGACCTCTACATCTCTGTTCTATTACTCGGGTATTGAAGTAATGTTAATTATCTGGTGGACATAATATTAACAGTAGATTTCTACAGTTGGTGATGGTGGGTGAGCAGCTAGTCCATGGCAGTGTGGGAAACTAGTCCAGGTCCAGTTGGTGGAAGGTGGAGAGCCAATGTATACATGTATCAGGGGAGCTTGGAGTCCTTCTCAGGTGGGGCAGAAGAACTTGGGGTTAGGACCTAATCAGTTCTGGCTGGTGGGTCATCGTTAACTCGGAAAAGATACAGAGATGAATTACTTTGGAATTTAAAAAGAGAACAGAGAATGTAAACATTACCATAGTGTGGCGAGTGACTCCGGCAGATCTGACTATAACAGCATAACTAAGGAGAGAACCAGAAGGTAACATAAACATGGGAGCATCCTGAAACATTGGCATCTAACTGCTCCACCGTCACAAACCAGAGTGATCGCGAGAAGGAGTCAGACGGCAGCACCAACATCCCAGTTTACCATAAAACCCTATGTCCATGAACCCCTGGATCTGCAGCCTGTAACTAAGCTAAGACATTAATGACCAAATGCTACACTGAACAAGTAAGTTTTCAGCCTACACTTGAAGACTGAGACTGTGTCTGAGTCCCGAACATTATCTGGAAGGTTATTCCAGAGCTGGCGGGCTTTGTGAGAAAAGGCTCTTCCCCCTGCTGAAGCCTTCTGAATTCTGGCAACTAATAGGAAGCCAGCACCCTGTGATCTGAGTGATCGTGGTGGCTCATAAAGGTGAATTAGATCCTGTAAGTATTCAGGAGCGAGCCCATGTAGGGCTTTATATGTAAGTAAAAGAATTTTGTATTCAATTCGGAATTTAACCGGAAGCCAATGCAGTGCTGATAGTATTGGACTAATGTGGTCAAATTTTCTAGTTTTAGTTAAGACCCTGGCTGCAGCATTTTGAACTAACTGAAGTCTGTTTAGGTTCCTGCTTGAACAACCTGACAATAGTGCATTGCAGTAATCTAACCTTGAGGTAATAAAAGCATGCACCAGTTTTTCAGCAGTGTGTAAGGATAGGGCTTTTCTTAACTTGGAAATATTACAAAGATGGAGAAAAGCAGTCCTAGTAATATTACCTATGTGTTGGTCAAACGATAAATCTGAATCAATTATGACGCCAAGATTTTTGGCTACTGAATTAGGTATAACTGAGAAATTGGACAGATTTAGCATCAAGTCTGATAATTTATTTCTTGCAATTTTAGGACCCAAAAGGAGGACCTCTGTTTTGTTACTATTTAGAAGGAGGAAGTTATGCCCCATCCAAGATTTTATGTCTTTTATACAGTCTTCCATTTTCTTTAATCTAGTTTTGTCATCAGGTTTGGCTGATATATACAATTGAGTATCATCTGCATAACAGTGGAAATTAATGCCATGTCTGTTTATTACTGTGCCAAGGGGTAGCATATAAAGAGTGAACAGCAATGGTCCTAAAATAGAGCCTTGTGGGATTCCATATCTCATTTGAGTGTGATTGGAAGACACATCCTTTACATTTACAAATTGAAACCGATCAGTTAGGTAAGATCTGAACCACGAGAGGGCTGTCTCTGTGATTCCCACTACGTTTTCTAATCTTTCTAGGAGAATAGTGTGATCTATTGTGTCAAATGCTGCACTTAAATCTAGCAGCACAAGCAGTGACACACAGCCTTGATCAGAGGCAAGAAGGTCATTTGTGATCCTAACTAGGGCTGTCTCAGTACTGTGATGAGGCCTGAATCCAGATTGGAACTTTTCATATATGTGATTCTTGTGTAGGTATCTGCACAGTTGTTGGGCCACAGCTTTTTCTAAAATCTTAGATATAAACATATACTTTATATGCTCTATATAACTCTATATGCTATTTTTTTAAATGCACTGGTACTTGTGTCAGCCAAGAACAGAGTTTAAAGCTGTTGTCAGCACAATAGTTACCTTGTATAAATGAAAAAAAATATATGTCTGGATGTTTATTCAATGAACAACCCAATAAAAAAAGAAATAAAGAAATAGGGAACCTGCACCCTGTGGCTATAACCTGCTTACATCACACTCTCCCCTCTCATCAGCTGCAAATGATTAGACCATCATCAAAGAAGACTGTGGAGGAGGTTGTCTTATTTAAACCTGATACCTGGTTTATTTGCTTTTGATTGTTGAAATGAATGGTATTAACGTGAATAGATGCAAAGGGCTCCCAGGCAATTTTACCAGTGGAAAACATTTAAAACAACTGCCAACATGGCCAGGTCAGGCTGTACTAGCAGGTTCAGCCTAGTCAAGAGCAACATGTGTAAAGAAGTCTCCAACAATCTACAGATAGCTCTTTCCACAGTTGATGTCAAAGCTCAGCATCTACTCTCAGAAAGAGACAAGTTTGATTTGCATGGGAGGTATGCAAGGAAGAAACCCTTGCTGTCAAAAAAAAAAACATCAGGGTATGGCAAAAAAATTGCCAGAGAACATAGAAACAAAGTGCAGAACTTCTGTAACAATGTGCTTGGGACAGATGTGAAGACAAATGAGAAGCATGGAGGTTGAAATGTCATTGGGATAGCTGAATAGCTCTCCATCATAGAAACCACTATGAAATCTTTATTGTATAAGAGGGGGTGTCTCATTCTGCTCCCCTGTCTGTCCTTCCTGTCTTTGTTTGGTTTTGTTTTAGATTGCCACATGCTTTTTAGCACATGGGTTTGTTTTGTTTATAGTCTCAGCTTTGCCCCATTTTCACCTGTGTCTCATTTGTAACCCTGCCCATTTGTCAACTAGTCACAGCTGTTTCTTGTCTTGTCTGTGCATTTAAGGTCCTTTGTTTCAGTCTGTCCTGATCAGTTTTTGAGTCAGAATTGGTATGTTGATGTCAGTGTATGCTTTGTTGTATGACTTGTTGTCTGTGTATCCTGATGTTTGTTTTGTGAAATAAATATTCTGAAACCGAGAGTACATCCACCTCTCATCGCACCATCAGCGCACCATCAATCAAATCAAATTTTATTTATATAGTGCTTTTTACAAAAAATCACTATATAAGTTGTCAAAAAGGAAGTTGTCAAAAAGCAGCTTTACATAGATTTGGGTCCAAGCCTCAAATGAGCAGCCAGTGGGCAAACAGGAAAAACTCCCTCAGACTTGGAAGAAGAAACCTTGAGACGAACCAAGGCTGAAGAGAGGAACCCATCCTCCTCTGGCCGACACCGGAGAGCATAAACAATGGCAGAATACATGGGTTTAGAGAAGAAGAAAAAAAATAAAATAAAATAGATGGAGGGAAGATAAAGAAATTTTGGTTGTAGTAGTGATGAAGTCCATGCAGGTAGCATAGTCTAATGTGGCAGTTGGTACAGTGGATGGGTAAAGGGGTGGACCGGTGTCCGCCAGGCATCCGGGGCAGCTCAGGACATGGGGGAGAGCTACCAGCTAGAAGGGCATTACAATAATCTACTCTAGATGTGATGAATTCATGAATCAGTATCTGTGCATGCTTGCGTTTACGCATTTTAATAATATTGTGTGGGTGGAAGAACCCCGTCTTTACTATATTACTAATGTGGCTGTCGAATGCAAGGTTTCTTACAGTCGAGCTCAGCGTAATTGAGAAACCATCTAAGTTGATCGGGTTAAAGGGTTTGACCATGACATGGGATCTGTGGAAACCCATTTGGTGGTCCATCGTGAGCACTTCGGCATGGGTCCTCCTGTGAAGTAGGATCTTGATGGGACTGAGGAAGCCTCTGAAACCCATGGCCAATGGAAATGACAGAGGCAGCTCAGGTCTCCCCCTCGCCAAAGCTCTGCCCCTTAAAAGGTGGGGAACAGTTTTGGGGGGGAGTTAAGCGTAGGCACTGAGAGTCTCTGACCTCTTATGTGGAAACATGAGGCTTGCTGGCACACTGTTAATGGAGATTCATGGCTTAAAGATATGGAGGATGTTTGGACCTTCTTGGACTTTGTACATGTGACCATCGAGCCCAACACCTGTGCCCTAGCATCACTGGCAATAACAGCTGCCCATGCACCAGCATTATTGGCAGTGCCAGCTGCCCCTGTTTCAAAAGTTTATGGCTGTGCCAGCTGCCCATGCCCCAACATCTATGGCAGCAGCTCCTGTGTCCACAGCTCCTGCTGCACCTGCTCGAGTGTATGTGACATCAGGTCAACTAATAGTCTATCCCTTTGTTGTTCTCCAGAACTGTGCTCAGTCTGGCTGCTCTAACTATTCAAGGGACTTTAGCCAGTTCTGGGCTTATGCCCCTGTCTGTGCTCATGTACCAGTCGATGTCTGTGCCCTTTTCTGTGCCCGTGTCCTTATTCATTTGTTTCAGGATGCTCCCATGTTTGTTACCTTCTGGTTCTCTCCTTAGTTAGGCTGTCTCTTAGTTAGTCAGATCTGCCGGAGTCACTCGCCACACTCTGGTAATGTTTAAATTCTCTATTCTCTTTTTAAATTTCAAACTAATTCATCTCTGTGTCTTTTTCAAAGTTAATGATGACCCACCGGCCTGAACTGATTAGGTCCTAACCTCAAGCTCTTCTGCTCCATCTGAGAAGGACCCCAAGCTCCCCTGATACATATTTACATTGGCTTTCCATCTTCCAGCTACTGGACCTGGACTAGTCTATTTACCTTACCTGGCGCTGTGCAAGATGGCTGCCTTCCTGGTCTCTGCTTAGCTTAAATCTTTTTAACCCCATTTTCTCACTTTCCAGATACTTTGCTCCTCTGAAGAGGACAGAGTATGTTCTTCTACATATCCTATGGATATTTTTTACTTCGAACATGCAACCAGGAGCCAGTTTTGTCGTATTCTAGAGAGGAGCTGCTGGCCCTGAGAACAACAGGACAAGCCGGCATAGGACACCCGATCCCGGTGGAGCTGCGGAGGAGAGCCCGGGGCTGCAAGGCCGGAGCTAAGTTAAAGGCTAAGCTAACAGACAACCGGCGAGGCTGCAAACCTCCATCATCATGGGGAATGTGAGCTCACTGCCAAACAAGATCGACGAGCTGTCTGCCCTCAACAACCAGCAGATTTATAGAGAGAGCAGCTTGTTAATCTTAAGCTCGTACTGGATGCTAACGTGGATCTGCGGGGCTTCACTGCCATGAGAGCCGACAGAGATACTAAAGCCTGCGGGAAAAGCAAAGGTGGGGGACTGATCATCTATGTGAACAGTCGCTGGTGTCATCCAGCCCATATTACTGTAGATGGTCTTATGTTGTCCGGATCTGGAGCTGTTAGCAGTTAGCCTCCGGCCCTATTACGTCCCAAGTTTGGTCATGTGATCGCTGTCTGTGTTTACATCACTCTGAGTGCAGATGCAGCAGCTGCATGTGACCACATACATGCTCATACTGCACAACTACAGACACATCACCCTGAATCGTTTATGATCATTACTGGAGACTTTAATCATGCTACTTTGGCTGCTTTTCACCAGTGTGTGGACTGTCCTACGAGAAACAACAGGACAATTGATCTGCTGTATGCTGATGTTAAAGAGGCAAATAGCGTCACACCCCTCCCCGCAGTGGGGAAGTCGGACCACAACCTGGTCCACCTTCAGGCAAAGTACACCCCCATGGTCCAAAGACAGCCTGCAACCACCAGAACCATTAGGAGGTGGTCTCCAGAAGTAGAAGAAATGCTCAGGAACTGTTACAACACCACTGACTGGGATGCTCTGCTTCGTCCACACGGTGAGGACATCAAGGGGATGACACACTATCTGACAGACTATCTCAACTTCTGTGCAGACGTGGTCTCCCCCACAAAGACTGTACGGTGTTACCCCAACAACAAGCCATGGGTAACACAGAAAGTCAAAGCTGTCCTCAACAAGAAAATGCCGCCTTTAGGAGGAAGGTGGAATGGAAGCTGGAGGAGAACAACATGAGGGAGGTCTGGGAAGGTGTGAAAACCATCACAGGCCACAATACCAAGGCCAGAGTTGTGGGCGGAACAGTGGAGAAGGTGAACGAAATTAACGAGTTCTTCAACCAGTTCAACCAGCCCATGTACCCCACACCCTCTCCCTCACTGCATCCATCTCTCCTTTCCTCAATGCATCCCCACCCACCCACCACAGCAACTGCCTCCTCCTAGTCAACCTAGAGGTCAACTGAAGAGGCTTCACCCCAGGAAAGCAGCAGGCTCTGACAAAGTATGTCCCTGAGTGCTGAAGACCTGCGCTGCAGAACTGGGTGAGCCACTCCAGCATCTCTTCAACCTCAGCCAGCAGGTGGGGAGAGTGCCTACCCTCTGGAAGACATCGTGCATTGTTCCAGTTCCAAAAAAGAACCGACCAAGTGACCTGAATGACTTCTGACCGGTGGCACTCACTTCCCACCTGATGAAGACACTGGAGCGGCTCTTCCTCTGTCTCCTCAGACCCCAGGTGCAACATGCCTAGGATGGTCTTCAGTTCGCATACCGGGCAGGTGTTGGTGTGGAAGAAGCAATAATCTACCTGCTACACCGAGCCCAAATAGATAGATAAGGGGAACGGCACAGTGAGGATCCTGTTTCTGGACTTCTCAAGTACTTTCAACACCATCCAGCCCCTTATGCTCCAGGACAAACTGAATGAGATGCGAGTGGACCCCTGCCTGGTCACCTGGATCTCCAGCTACCTCACAGACAGGCTGCAGTAACATCCAGAAGTTTGCTGATAATACAGCCATAGTTGGGTGTATCAGGCATGATAGTGAGCTGGAGTATTGGAGCCTAGTGAGGGACTTTGCAGCCTGGTGCCACAGGAATCATCTGCAGCTCAACATCTTGAAGACCAAGAGGCTGGTCATTGACTTTGGGAGGTCCAGACCAAAGTCACAACCAGTTCAGATCAAGGGAGATGAGGTGGAGGCTGTGGACTCTTACAAGTACCTCGGGCTGTGGCTGGACAGAAAGTTGGACTGGTGATGTAACATGGACCACCTGTACAGAAAGGGACAGTCCAGGCTGTACTTTCTGTGGAGGCTACGGAACATACCTTCAACATCTGCAGGAAACTCCTGGGGATGTTTTATCAGTCCGTGGTCACCAGTGTCCTGTTCTACACTGTGGTATGCTGGGTGGCAGCATATCCAAGAAGGACACACACAGGCTGGACAAACTGATCAGGCGGGCTGGCTTTGTGGTTGGCACAAAAATGGACTCTTTGGTGTTGGTGGCAGGGAAAAGGAATCTGAAAAAACTACTGGACATTATGGACAATGCCAGTCACCCTCTGCACACTGTCATCAGCAACCAGAGGAGCCTGTTCTGTGAGAGACTGCTCCTTCCCTAGTGCAGGACCAATAGATTTAAAACTGTTTTGTCCCGCATGCCATCAGACTGTACAACTCCTCTCTGGGGGGGAGGAGTGCTAACATGAGGATGGAGGATAGGAATGAGTAGGAACAACCAGTAACTCACTCACAACCCACAACCACAACACATCTGGACTTGGAGCAATATACATTTCAAGTCCAATAATAACAATGCAATACACAGTTTCAAGTGCAATAACAGTAATAATGTGCAATACCCCCTCCTATGGACTCTTTTTCTTTTTTTCTACTTTTTCTCTTGCACAATTTATATATATTGTATATTGTAATAGAGTCTCTATAGTATATATTCTTTATATTTATATAATGTTTCTTTACTAAATTATTATCTCATTCTACCTTTTCTGTACTGTACTTATGTTGCGGCTAGAACCTTAATTTCCCTGAGGGAACCCTCCCAAGGATCAATAAAGTTCTATCCTATCCTTTCCTATCCTTTCCTATCCTTTCCTATCCTATCCTATCCTATCCTATCCTATCCTATCCTCCTAGTTTCCCACCCTGCCATGGACTAGCAGCTCACCCACCATCACCAACTATGTAGAAATGTACTGTTACTATTATGTCCACCAGCAAACTAACATTACTTCAGTATACCTGAGTATTAGAGCAGAGGTGTAGGGGTCCAGTGTGCCCTAACTGTGTATAAGTTGTTTGACCAGAGGAGGATGGTCCTCCCCTTGTGGGCCTGGTTCCTCACAAGGTTTCTTCCTCCAGCTCTGAGGGAGTTTTTCCTTGCCACTGTCGCCATTTGGCTTGCTCACTCGGGGATCTGCCACATATCCTTTGTTCCTGTTTTTACCTTTTTTATTTCTTGATTTCTGTGAAGCTGCTCTGTGACAACTTCAGTTGTGAAGAGTGCTATACAAATAAATGTTGATTTGATTTGATTATCTCAGTCTGTGCTCATGTGCTAGTTCATGTCTATGGCATCCAATTCCCTGTTTTGTCTGTTTCTCCTGTCCTGTCTTGGGTTCCATAGTTTCAGTCCCCTGTCATGTCTCCCATTTCCCAGGTCCATTCTCCTGTCATATCCCCTGTCCTATCTTGTGTCCATTCCTCTGTTCTGTCTTGTGTGTCCCATGTTTCCCAGGTCTGGTCTCCCACCAGCTCTGGTGAATGTTGTCTTACACACCCCAGTGTTGCGTGTCAGGAAGGGGCCTACTTTCACTCTTCTGTCTCATTCTGCTCTTCTTGTCAGTCCTTCCTGTTTTTATGATTTGTTTTGGTATGCCATTTTCATTTTAGGCAATTCTCTCTGCCCAGCTCTGCCCCATTTCCACTTGTGTCTTTTATAATCCTGCCTATTTGTCAACTAGTCTCAGCTGTTTTTTGTCTTGCCTTTGGATTTAAGCTGCTTTGTTTGAGTCTGTCAGTCAGTATTGGGGTGTTTGTCACTGTGTGCTTCATTGTCTGTGTATCCTGATATTTGTTTTGTAAAGCCTGTGATTGTGTTCACCTCTTATCATCTATTAGGGCATAGGGTTTCCTAACATTTTCCTCACAAGAAAATTGTATTTCTATTAATTACATTTTACAAATATTGCTTTATCACCTCCATGTCTCAATATACATTTAGTTAAAATTTAGATCAAATGTCCATATGTTTAAATGGATGTTTAAAAATGACTCCTTTAAGAAGATGCTATTGGAACTCCATGCCTGCCTTGATGCTTTCTGTTGAATTGATTTTATCCATTCAGAAGTCCCCCCTCCTTGAATTGCCACCTTACTGTGGTGGAGGGGTTTGAGTGCCAGAATGATCCGAGGAGCTATGTTGCCCGGGGTTTAATTTTTACCCCCTGTCAGCGTCTCCCATTGCAAACAGGTCCAAGGTGACAGGCCCGACCAAGAGCAGTTAAAAAAATCCCAATGAAACACCAGAACAAAGGCCCTGCAAGGTTGCCTGGTATGGTGCAACTGGGGCCCCACCCTGGAGCCAGGCCAGGGTCTTTGCCCATGGGGCCCGGCCGGGCCCAACCCGAAGAGGCAACGTGGGCCATTCCTCCTGCAGGCCCACCACCCACAGAGGAAACCATTGGGGTCGGGTGCCTTGTGGATTGGGTGGCAGTCAAGGGCGGAGTCCTCGGTGGCCCGATCCCGGGACACAGCGGCTAGCTGTTGGGATGTGGAATGTCACCTCGGTGGGGGGGAAGGAGCCTTGAGAGGTTGAGAGGTACCGGCTAGAGATAGTCGGGCTCACTTCCACACACAGCTTGGGCTCTGGAATCCAACTCCTTGAGAAGGGTTGGACCCTCCACTACTCTGGAGTTGCCCAGAGTGAGAGACGTCGGGCTGGTGTGGGCTTGCTCATAGCTCCCCATCTCAGCCGTCTCATGTTGGAGTTTACCCCAGTGAACGAGAGGGTCGCCTCTCTGCACCTTCGGGTAGGAGAGATGACTCTGACTGTAGTTTGTGCCTACGGGCCAAATGGCAGTGCAGAATTACAGACCTTCTTGGGGTCCTTAGGGGGGGTACTGGAAAGTGCCCCAACTGGGGACGCCGTTGTTCTGCTGGGGGACTTCAACGCCCACATGGGCGACGACAGTGACACCTGGAGAGCGGTGATTGGGAGGAACGGCCTTCCTGATCAGAACCCGAGTGGAATTCTGTTATTGGACTTCTGCACCAATTACAGATTGTCCATATCGAACACCATGTTCGAGCATAGGGGCATCCATAAGTGCACATGGCATCAGGACACCCTAGGCCGGAGATCAATGATAGACTTTGTTATTGTCTCATCTGATCTCCGGCCCTATGCCTTGGACACTCGGGTGAAGAGAGGGGCAGAGCTGTCAACCGATCACTACCTGGTGGTGAGTTGGATCCGCTGGCGGAGGGCAGGCGGGAGAGACCTGGCAGGCCGAAACGTATCCTTCGAGTCTGCTGGGAACGTCTGGCTGAGCCCCTTGTCAGGGAAATTTTCAACTCCCACCTCCCGAAGAGCTTCTCACAGCTACCTGGGGAGGTGGGGGACATTGAGTCTGAGACATTGAGCCTCCATTGTTGACGCGACCGTCCGGAGCTGTGGGTGTAAGGTCGCGGGTGCCTGCCGTGGTGGCAATCCCCAAACCCGGTGGTGGACACTGGAAGTAAGGGATGCCGTCAAGCTGAAGAAGAAGACCTATCGGGCCATGTTGGCCTCTGGGTCTTCCGACGCAGCCGACAGGTACAGAGAGGCTAAACGTGCTGCTGCTTGGGTGGTCAAGGAGGCAAAAACCAGGAGCTGGGAGGATATCGGGGATATCGTTGGGCGGTGGAAGGAATACTTTGAGGATCTCCTTAACCCTCACGTCTTCCAATGTAGAAGGTGAGGCTGAGGACTCTGAGGAGGACTCGCCCATCACCCGGGCCAAAGTTACCGAGGTGGTATGTAAGCTCCTCAGTGGTGGGGCCCCGGGGGTGGATGAGATCCGCCCAGAGTTTCTCAAGTCTCTAGATGCTGTTGGGCTGTCTTGGCTGACGCGCCTCTGCAGCATCGCGTGGCGGACGGGGACAGTGCCTCTGGAGTGGCAAACCAGGGTGGTGGTTCCCCTGTTTAAAAAGGGGGACCGGAGAGTGTGTTCCAACTATAGGGGGATCACTCTTCTCAGCCTCCCCGGGAAAGTCTATGCCAGGGTACTGGAGAGGCGAATTCGGCCTTTAGTCGAACCTCGGATTCAGGAGGAACAATGCGGTTTTTGTCCCGGCCGCGGAACACTGGACCAGCTCTACACTCTCCGGAGGGAGCTCGAGGGTTCATGGGAGTTTGCCCAACCAGTCAACATGTGTTTTGTGGATTTGGAGAAGGCATTCGACCGTGTCCCTTGGGGTATTCTGTGGGGGGTGCTCTGGGAATATGGGGTCCGGGGCCCTCGGTTAAGAGGAGCAGGAGCCTGGTTCGCATTGCCGGCAGTAAATCGGGCCTGTTCCCGGTACATGTTGGACTCCGGCAGGGCTGCCCTTTGTCACCAGTTCTGTTCATAATATTTATGTACAGAATTTCTAGGCGCAGCCAGGGGCCCAGATCGGTGGAGCTGTCCTGCCCCAAGTGGAGGAGTTCAAGTATCTCGGGGTCTTGTTCACGAGTGGGGGTGAGAGGGAGCGTGAAATTGACAGGCGGATCGGTGCTGCCGCCGCAGTCATGCGGTCAATGTATCGGTCCATTGTGGTCATGAACTGTGGGTAATGACCGAAATACAAGCGGATACAAGCGGCCGAAATGAGTTTCCTCCGCAGGGTGGCCGGGCGCTCCCTTAGAGATAGGGTGAGATCCTAGGCTACCCAGGAGGAGCTCGGAGTAGAGCCACTGCTCCTCTATATCGAGAGGAACCAGTTGAGGTGGCTTGGGCATCTGTTTCGGATGCCCCCTGGGCGTCTCCCCAGGGGGGTGTTCCAGGCACGTCCCACCGGGAGGAGACCGTGGGGTAGACCCAGGAGACGCTGGAGGGACTATATCTCTCGGCTGGCCTGGGAATGCCTCGGGGTCCCTCCTGGGGAGCTGGCTGAGGTGTCGGGGGAGAGGGAAGTCTGGGCATCCCTGCTTAGACTGCTGACCCCGCCCCGGATAAGCGGAGGAAAATGGATGGATGGATGGATGGCATTCAGAAGTCCCACCATCTGAATAAACTCATAGATATGATTTATTTTTTTTACTCTTTATAGGTTAAGTTTTCTGGTGTTTATCTGAATTTTTCTTTTAACTCAACCTCTCTTCTCAGGGTGTTGTCTTTAAAATGTCCTTCTAGAAATGTCTTGAGATGAGTGTCAAACTTTATTTCTAGCATATTCTGTGAGGTCAGGCTAAGACCGACCACAACAACCTGACCTTGACAATAACTTACCACTAGACTAGAAGTTAATCTAACCACTAATCCTGTGCTTTTTCCATTTTCCAGTGTCTGTATGGTGTGTGACAATTGCTTAAAATCTCTCTTGGTCTCAAAGGAAATTCATTTGTAACTAAAAGACTATTTCAGGATTTGTACAGTGTGTATTATACCTCAAATACACCCTCATGTATATGCACATTTTATTCACACAACCCCATGGGATCAATATGTGCCAACTCTCCATCTATTTGTTGCCAGTAACTTTAGCACAGACCTCCTTCAGAGACAGGGAGAAAGAGAGAGATAATCTATGCATCACACTCTTAAGTGCATTCTGTCAGAGGAAGAAGTTTCCAGGCATAAACATGAACATGTGGCTGCCATTATCTTGATTAAACTCCAGCAGTACTTGCAGTAAGATTACAAAAACAGATAATGAAGTCAGTGACAAGCCTCTGAGTTGTTCAAGATGCAGTCAACAGTCTGTCTGTGCCAATTCTGTGAAAAAAAATTCTCAAATGAAATAGGGCATAAATATTGGTCACAAAATATTTGTGATAAACTGTTGACCTTGGCGCTGACCACAGTACTTACTGAAGATGATTACACTGAAAATGACATTTCGTCCCGTTTTATTTTATTATTGATATTGTCTGATTTATAATATAATTAAACTCTAAATATTAAATAAAAATTTCTAAACAGTTTGGATTTCTGATTTTCATGACCAACAGTAAAACACATTTCACTTCACAAGTAATGAATAAAAAATGACTGTTTACCTTGACTAATCCTAACCTATACTTCTAATAGTCTCTTATAATGAAAACATGACAAATCAAACTGAATGCAGAGAAGCTTCTTCCAAGTATGAAGGAGCTCATCCTCCTGCAGAGAGGCCTTTTGGACCAGTGGTCTCCCATATGCTAGAGGAGATGAACCCTGCAGTGGGTTGAGCAGCTCACTAACACACACACACACACACACACACACACACACACACACACACACACACACACACACACACACACACACAGATAGGCCAGTATATGTAACCCAATATATTTATATATTCTTTAACTTTATAATACATGTATATTGATTATATTATTATTGTCATAAAACAGACACAAATTTTAGTAACTTGAATTCATAAGTTTCATAACATTTCATTACAGTCTGATCCCCAGGGTTATTAATCAGGAAGTGTTTATATAAGGTGAATGACATCTGCATAACACCAGAATACAGAATAGTGTGTGACATGAAGACATTTGCTATGGAAGCAGGTTTTTGTCCTGGCTGGACCTGACACACAGCTGTTTAATCTTCACGGACAGTAATAGGTCATGCTGGGTTTTGCTTTTGCTGCATTGAAAGCCAGTTTAAATAGCAGTGTTTCTGACATCTTTAAAAATGCTGTTATAGACATTGGTAGCCTGGGGCAAGATTACAGAAAAGAAAGCACATTTGGTCCTGTCCAGAATCAGAGTTCTTTTCCTTATTTGCCTTATTATAATGAAGAGCAAATGAATATAACCAGGATAGAAAATAGTCAGGAACTATTAATACCACTATTAATACCAGCCTACTACCAGGAGGAGAGGGCTGGGTGAGTGATCATATGGTGATGAGGAACAAAGGTGTTATTTACTCAGCACTACTTTACCATATACTAAATTAGTGCTGATAAGCTGTGGTTTTATTTGAGCTCTATTTATCAGATTGTAACATGAGGCTTTATGTTTTTAAAAATATATCTTCTACTCACAGAGGAAAATTAATTTCAATACAGTATAAAATTTTTGTCCTGTCAGTGATTTCTCTTTGGCTCAGAATGCTTTTGTCTATAACAAAGTGCACCTTCCTGATCTCATGAAAAACAAAAGACAACATATATAGGTTTATTGAATCATAAATAACTGATACAATGATGTTTTAGTCACCTGAGGTCATATTTTGAATCTTGTTTTCATAAGTATGAAAAGTTCACAATGAATGGACCAATAGAAATGCTCCAAAATGACCTGGAAAATAAATATTTTCACACTTATTGTACTAAAAGTGAAGAAGGTAAAACTGGTTTTAAGATGAAGGTTTACTCCTTCTTCTTACAGTTAGATGTCTCTGGTATACTTAGCAAATCAAATTTGAGAGCTTGTCAAAGAAGGCTTTGAGCCTTGGCAACTCTTAGGACTTTACAACTCTACATTGATAATTTAGATTTTTAAATTATTTATGTTATAAATTGTGCAAACATATTTTTGATCCATTATGATTTGCAGAAAATATTGATGTTTGATTAGGTAACAAGTCTGCTTACTACTTAAATCTCACTTATTTGTTTAATACATTTATATAATAACATTTAATCATATAAACTAATATCTATATATAGTTGTTTATAAATATCAATAATTATAGAAATAATATAATTATATATGCAATAAATGCATGCCACCACATTGAATTTGAAATAAAACAACTGAGCTGCATTTGAAGTGTAGACTTTCAAGTTTAAGTTGAAGAAAAAATATACAGTGCAAACTATTCATGATGCTTCACTTTTTGCACATGCATTTTTGTTATGTTACAGCCTTATTTCAAAATGGATTTTTTTCATATGTATTCACAACCTTTGCTCAATACTTTTTGAAGCACCTTTGGCAGCAGTTACAGCCTCAACCGTTTGTGTATGATGCTACAAGCTCAACACATCTTTTTTGGGAAGTTTCTCCAATTCTTCTTTGCAGAACCTCTCAAGCTGGACTGAATGGGCAGTGTTGGTGCACAGCCATTTTTAGATATCTCCAGAGATGTTTAATCTGGTTCAAGTCTGGGCTCTGGCTGGGCCACTAAAGGATACTCACAGAGTTATCCCAAAGCAAACTCCTTTGTTATATTTGCTGTGTGCTTATGGTCATTGTCCTATTAACATAAAAAGAACAGTGCAAAGAAATCTGCACAAATTCTGTCTGCTCAGTCATGCAGACAGAACCTGGATTATATTTATGTCCATGAGAAGTGTCTGTGAACTTCTGACCACAACTGTGACCACAACTCTATTTTCTTGTAGTGTAAAGCTGGCCCTGAATCATATTAAACAGTATGTGAATATACTGTGAATATAGGAGTCATATATCCATATCCCAGCTCCCTAAAAAGTTTGTAGACCAATGGCACCAAGTTTAATAACACAAACTGGCTTACCACCCCTGAGAGAAGCAGGGGATCATAGTGGGAAAAGTAAGATGGATGTGCAATGTTTTATAAGCAAGTTGCCATGAAAAATTAGTTAATAAAATATTTGCACAGAAGTACGCTCTGGGCAGGGTAGATAACCTATCTGTGTTTGACTTCAGCTTCACATGCTCTAAATACTCACCTTCTGCTTGTTTGGCTTATTGATTGATTTGGCAAGAAACTAGGACTCTCCAGTAATGACCAAGGTCAACTGACACACATGCTCTCTCTCTCTCTCTCTCTCTCTCTCTCTCTCTCTCACACACACACACATGCACACACACAGATATTTTTAACTACATTTATCAATAATGAACCTCAACATACCATACCATTACTCAAACACAGGCAAACATTTATAAATGTATTTATAAAATACATAAATGTGTAAATATGTTTTAAGAACCTCAATTTGATGAAAAAGCTATACAATAGCTAAAATATTCCATCCATCCATCCATCCATCTTCTTCCGCTAAGCAGGGAAGCCCAGACTTCCCTCTCCCCCGACACCTCAGCCAGCTCCCCAGGAGGGACCCCGAGGCGTTCCCAGGCCAGCCGAGAGACATAGTCCCTCCAGCGTGTCCTGGGTCTACCCCGCGGTCTCCTCCCGGTAGGACGTGCCTGGAACACCCCCCCAGGGAGACGCCCAGGGGGCATCCGAAACAGATGCCCGAGCCACCTCAACTGGTTCCTCTCGATGTAGAGGAGCAGTGGCTCTACTCCGAGCTCCTCCCGGGTAGCCGAGGATCTCACCCTATCTCTAAGGGAGCGCCCGGCCACCCTGCGGAGGAAACTCATTTCGGCCGCTTGTATCCGCGATCTTGTCCTTTCGGTCATTACCCACAGTTCATGGCCATAGGTGAGGGTGGGAACGTAGACTGACCAGTAAATGGAGAGCTTCGCCTTTCGGCTCAGCTCCTTCTTCACCACAACGGACCGGTACACCGACCGCATGACTGCGGCGGCAGCACCGATCCGTCTGTCAATCTCACGCTCCTTCTCACCCCCACTCGTGAACAAGACCCCGAGATACTTGAACTCCTCCACTTGAGGCAGGACAACTCCACCGATCTGGAGAGGGCAAGCCACCCTTTTCCGGTCGAGAACCATGGCCTCAGATTTGGAGGTGCTGATTCGCATCCCAGCCGCTTCACACTCAGCTACGAACCGCTCCAATGCCTGCTGAAGGTCCTGGCCTGAAGAAGCCATCAGGACAACATCGTCTGCAAAAAGCAGAGATGATATCCTGTGGTTCCCAAACTGGACCCCCTCCGGCCCCTGGCTGCGCCTAGAAATTCTGTCCATAAAGGTTATGAACAGAACCGGTGACAAAGGGCAGCCCTGCCGGAGTCCAACATGCACCGGGAACAGGCCCGATTTACTGCCGGCAATGCGCACCAGGCTCCTGCTCCGGTCGTACAAGGACCTGACAGCCCTTAACAGAGGGCCCCGGACCCCATATTCCCGGAGCACCCCCCACAGAGTACCCCGAGGGACACGGTCGAATGCCTTCTCCAAATCCACAAAACACATGTGGACTGGTTGGGCAAACTCCCATGAACCCTCAAGCACCCTCCGGAGGGTATAGAGCTGGTCCAGTGTTCCGCGGCCAGGACGAAAACCGCATTGTTCCTCCTGAATCCGAGGTTCGACTAACGGCCGAATTCGTCTCTCCAGTACCCTGGCGTAGACTTTCCCGGGGAGGCTGAGAAGAGTGATCCCCCTATAATTGGAACACACTCTCCGGTCCCCCTTTTTAAACAGGGGAACCACCACCCCGGTTTGCCACTCCAGGGGCACTGTCCCCGTCCGCCACGCGATGCTGCAGAGGCGCGTCAGCCAGGACAGCCCAACAGCATCTAGAGACTTGAGATACTCTGGGCGGATCTCATCCACCCCCGGAGCCCCACCACTGAGGAGCTTACAGACCACCTCAGTGACTTCCGCCCGGGTGATGGGCGAGTCCTCCTCAGAGTCCTCAGCCTCACCTTCTACGTTAGAAGACGTGATGGTGGGGTTAAGGAGGTCCTCGAAGTATTCCTTCCACCGCCCAACGATATCCCCGGACGAGGTCAGCAGCTCCCCACCCGCACTGTAAACAGTGTCGGCAGGGTACTGCTTCCCCCTCCTGAGGCGCCGGACGGTTTGCCAGAATCGCTTCGGGGCCGACCGATAGTCCTTCTCCAGGGCCTCCCCGAACTCCTCCCAGCTCCTGGTTTTTGCCTCCTTGACCGCCCTAGCAGCAGCACGCTTAGCCTCTCGGTACCTGTCGGCTGCGTCGGAAGACCCAGAGGCCAATTCACGCCAGTGAATCCAACTCACCACCAGGTAGTGATCGGTTGACAACTCTGCCCCTCTCTTCACCCGAGTGTCCAAGACATAGGGCCGGAGCTCAGATGAGACAATAACAAAGTCTATCATTGATCTCTGGCCTAGGGCGTCCTGGTGCCATGTGCACTTATGGACGCCCCTATGCTCGAACATGGTGTTCGTTATGGACAATCTGTAACTGGTGCAGAAGTCCAACAACAGAACTCCGCTCGGGTTCTGATCGGGGAGGCCGTTCCTCCCAATCACCCCTCTCCAGGTATCACTGTCGTCGCCCACGTGGGCGTTGAAGTCCCCCAGCAGAACAACGGCGTCCCCAGTTGGGGCACTTTCCAGTACCCCCCCCAAGGACCCCAAGAAGGTCTGGTACTCTGCACTGCCGTTCGGCCCGTAGGCACAAACTACAGTCAGAGTCCTCACTCCTACCCGAAGGCGCAGAGAGGCGACCCTCTCGTTCACTGGGGTAAACTCCAACACGAGACGGCTGAGATGGGGAGCTATAAGCAAGCCCACACCAGCCCGGCGTCTCTCCCCCTGGGCAACTCCAGAGTAGTGGAGGGTCCAACCCTTCTCAAGGAGTTGGGTTCCAGAGCCCAAGCTGTGCGTGGAAGTGAGCCCGACTATCTCTAGCCGGTACCTCTCGACCTCCCGCACAAGCTCATTCTCCTTCCCCCCCAGCGAGGTGACGTTCCACGTCCCAACAGCTAGCCGCTGTGTCCAGGGATCGGGCCGCCGAGGACCCCGCCCTCGACCGCAACCCAATCCACAAAGCACCCGACCCCAATGGTTTCCTCTGTGGGTGGTGGGCCCACAGGAGGAATGGCCCACGTGGCCTCTTCGGGCTGGGCCCGGCCGGGCCCCATGGGCAAAGACCCGGCCACCAGGCGCTCGCTCCCGAGCCCCGACCCCAGGCCTGGCTCCAGGGTGGGGCCCCGGTTGCGCCGTACCGGGCGACGTTGCGGGGCCTTTTTTCTGGTGTTTCATTGGGATTTTTTTAACTGCTCTTGGTCGGGCCCGTCACCTTGGACCTGTTTGCCATGGGAGACCCTGACAGGGGGTGAAAATTTAACCCCCGGGCAACTTAGCTCCTCGGATCATTCTGGCACTCAAACCCCTCCACCACGGTAAGGTGGCAGTTCAAGGAGGGGAGCTAAAATATTTTTAGATGTAAATCCCAGCCAACCCATTTGCAAAGATAATATCTTTTTTAAGTATATACAGTGTGTACATATTTGTGCAAACTATATGAAACCTTTCAGAAACTAGAACAAATTCATTAACTGACACATATATATCTGGCTCATTGAAACAAGTATACTTATGTATGTGTATTACATTTTTACATACATATATACTGATTTATACATTTATCACATCATTTTCATGTAACATATAGGTCACTATAATATACAGTCATGTGAAAAATTTTAGGACAGCCTATGAAAATGTGACAGTCTTTTTTAAACTATTTAAACATATTTTGACAATGATTTTCATTTTTACTATATTGAAAGGTGGAGGTACGTAAACACATGAAACTAAACAAAAATCTTGGTAAAAAGTAATTAATAGAAATGTGAGTTAGGATATCCCTACATTTATTACCACATAAAATGTCTAAAAGTAGAATTATGTGCAAAACATCAGCTGCAAACAATTAGCCCATTGTTAGAGAGGACTTTAGAGGAGCCTGTCTTGTTTAAACTTCAGACATTAGTTTGGTATTGATTGATGAAGTGAGTAGGTTCACCATGGGCCATCTATGAGACCTTCAGAAAGAATGTTGTCTGGAATGTTAATACAGATGAATCTGGGAACGTATTTACAATGATCTCAAAACAATTAGAAATCAGCCATTCCACTGTCCAGAAAATAATTTACAAGTGTAGAAATTTTAAACTGCCAAAAGGACCATGTCAGGCCATCCTAGGATGTTCAGCCCAAGAGCAGAATTCCTCATAGAGGAGTAGGAAAATCTTTCTTCCAGTGTCAGAGACTGATAGACAGATATAGGAAACATCTTATTAACATTATTTCAGCCAAAGGTGTAAAAACCAGCTATAAGTGCATAAGGTGACCTAACTTTTTCCTAAAATTGCATTTCTATTAATTACATTTTGCAAATGATTTTTGAAAGATAGTTTTTCAGCTTTATGTGTTTAGTTATATCACCTCCATCTCAGAATATAATAACATGAAGATCAAATGATGTTAATCAAGAGATCACATCACAGCATGATGACTGTCTGAAATTTGTTTTATTGGTTTACAATCAGCCACAACATTATGACCACCTCCTTGTTTCTAGACTTGCAGTTCATTGTTATCAGTTTCACGTACCATACAGGAGCACATTGTAGTTCTATAATTTGATGCTGTCCATTTGTTTCTCTGCATACTTTGTTAGCCTTCTTTCACCCTGTTGTTCAATGTGCAGGACCACAGTGGACCCCGTCTAATTCTAAAAGAGAATTCTCTTTTTGGGATGTGAAAATGCATCTGCTGGGTTTTTATAAACTGTTTTTATAAACTGAGTTTTACATCACAGTTTGCTTCTACAGTGTCAAACATTCTCTGTCTTAAACATCTGTTTAACGTCTGGTTTATATGTACTTGCATCTACAAGTTTCAGAATTAAAATAATTCAATTTAAATTTCACTAGATTTAATTACATGAGAGTCTCACTTCTGCAAACTGTAGAACTGTATTTGATCAGAAGTCTTGAAGGATCCCCCAACAAGTCAGGCAGAATTCAAACAGGAGAGTCATCTCTGATGCAATAGCTTTCTATGCACATTATTAGCTCTGAATGTGACAGTTCTGTGTGTGTGTGTGTGTGTGTGTGTGTGTGTGTGTGTGTGTGCGCAGTTGAGTCTGTCTACACTTTCCTCATTCCTCGTGGAGATTTGGAGTGATTGGGTTTGTGGGATAGGCGAGGGTGAATATTAAAGTGAACAGAAGGAGTGATTATGAGAGATCACAGGCTGAGCCAAGAAGCAGGATTACAGCTCTCAGTGCAGTTTACACTCTTCTCCTCTCTGCTCAATTTCTTAAGTCACTGACACCAGGGCCTCTGCTAAGATCTTACACCCCACACCACATGCTAACTGTCACATAGCCCACTCTCTCTCTCTCTCTCTCTCTCTCTCTCTCTCTCTCTCACACACACACACACACACACACACACACACACACACACACACACACACACACACACACACACAGTTATTAATAGCTGAAACAGATGCACATCCTCTTGCTCACACAGAGGTCAGGAATTCCCTGCATTCAGTGGGTGGAAGTGTGTTAATCTGTGATCCTTCACCATAGGCAGGAGACAGATGGATTCTTTCACTCTCTCACTTTTCTTTACGCATGTGGGAGATCAGCTACGATGGGCATGGGCATCCTCGGTTAATTAAAGTTAGTGAGTGGGAATTGGAAAGATCGCTGGACAGATGGACTGCCTTCACCAAGGAGCCAAGGTTCTTTGAACTCTGACTATGCAGCATATTTAATTAAAGCTCTGTTATTCTCCCTGATGTATGATGGTTTGTGTTTGTGCATCTGCGAATCTGTTTATGTTATGTTCTTGTATTGATGACAAAACATCCACACAATAAGAGGAAAACATGAGAATTGCGTTGTTGGGAAGAGAATTTAAAAGAACAATTTAAATCAGCAGCAGAATGATGTTGATGCACCATTGACTGCAACAGGGAGAAGAGCATCTCTATTGTTGCTACTCTAGTCTTGTAATGCTGCTTAACCTAACTATGTAACTCTGGTGATGCAGCAGGGCAGTGCTCTATAGAATCACACAACACTGCATAACCCACTAATTTTATTGTAAAATCCTGTAATATTATCACAGTGCACATGCTTCCTTCACTTTAAAGGATGCTTCTGTATCTCTCTGCTTGTCCAGGAAAGCGTTCTTTGGGAATGGCTCAAAAAATGAATTACACTGATGATATCAATGTGTCAACACATTAGTGGCATTACCTCAAGGCTTGGGAATGCCCACAACTTGGTTGTAAGGTGTTAAATTGTAAGGTGTTATTTTGTGAATGATGTTGAACACAGTTGAAGGATGGAACATTCCATTTCCAAAGTTGGGCAGTATTGTTCATTGCTCAATCCATAGTGGAAATAAGTCAAATAAGGCACTACCACCCACAGTGCACAGAGCAGTGGCTGCTCACGTGTGCTTAATGATGGTGACTGGTGGCTTCTGGCTAGAATTATCCATGCAAAGAGATAAGCAACTCTGGTAGAAATCACACATCCACATTCAATGGAGGAGTCCCACACGCATATCCCACAGCTTTGTACAGTATTCTTTAGCTTCCATTGGATATGTCAAAAGTTGTGGGACACCATAACTAGTTGTTTTGGTTCTTCAGTGTAGTACTTGCTGTAAATATGTTCACACTGGGCTGTTTGTGAACTATTTGTTTCTCTGCTTAAATGATCATGATATGTACTTTTAACCATTCACTTACATTGAGGGTAAGACTTATTTTCAATCCATTGAAAATTAAAGTTAAATTGAATTTATTAAGTTAAACCTAAATTAAAGAACTATATAAAGTAGTAATACAGTATGGATAAAAATAAAATAATTAAAAGAACAAAATTTAATAAAGGTGAAAATGTTCAATAAAGCCCAACAATAGAATTTTAGCAAATGAAATTTATAAAGAACAGTAATAAAAAGATCTCTTTTGTATTCACTGTGTCCTGCTGCAGATGGTTCAATTTGCACAATGCGACAAACTCATACATCAGTCTCCTGTACTCCACCTGTCCACTCTTGACACACCCAACAACGGCCGTGTCATCCAAGAATTTCTGGACAGGACATGAAGTTATACTGAAAGTCAGATGTGCAGATTGTGAACAGTGAGTCTTCTGTGGTGCTCCTGTGCTGCTCTCCAAGATGGCATGTGGCAAGGTTTAAACACAATAACAGACTGGGGAGCTCTCACTCCCTGAGGTGCACCAGTTCAATGCTTCCAGATGAGCTTAACTCCTTCTATGCTCATTTCAAAGTAAGTCACAGTAAGTCCATGGAGAGAGCCATGTCCATCGCTGAGGCCAACCCACCTTCCACCTATGTAGCTGATGTGTGCAGCTCCTCCAAGCATGTCAACACCCACAAAGATCGTGTTCCAGGGCATGTGCTTAAATCATGTGCAGATCAGTAAGCAGGAGTCTTTGTAGACATTTTTAACACCTATCTCCCTCAGTCGTGCCAATATGCTTCAAACACTGTTCCGAAAAGCCAGCAACACTTGCTTAAATGACTAGCGCACAGCTGCTCTGAACCTCTGTCATAAGCAAATGCTTTGAGAAGCAGGTCAGAGACTTCATCTGCTCCTCACTGCCTGCCACCCTGGACTCACTGCAAAGAATGTGAGAATGCTGTTTGCGGACTACAGTTCAGCATTCAACACCATCCTTCCCCCAAGACTCAACATGAAGCTCTGAGATCTCAGTCTGAACAGCTCTCTGTGCACCTGGATCCTAAACTTCCTAACGGGCCATTGGCAGCTGATGAGGATGAGCAGAAACACATCCTCCTCACTCACCCTCAACACCAGCGCCCCTAGGGGTTGTGTGCTCAGCTCACTCCTGCTCTCTCCATCAATGAGTTTCAATTCCCAAACCTTCTGGATTCATACACCAGCCACTGGCTGAGGAATACCAGTATTATAATGGACTCCAACCACCCAAGCCACTGCCTGTCCTCAAAGCTGCCCAGTGGTAGGAAGTACAGAAGCATGAGGACCAGAGCTAGCTGGTTCCAAGACCGCATCTTCTTGTCTCATCACACCTTTACACATCATAAACTCTTTCTGCACCTGCCCTTTACTCACTACTGGAGCAGGAACTAGCTGCTCAGTTACACTACCCCTACCAAAGACCTTCCCACTGCACCCACCAAAGTCTCCCACTATCTTCTCACACTACAGCTACATCTAATCCTATAGCCTATAGCTACATCTAATTCTGTAATGTAAACCTTCTATTTATTGTTTTGTATATACACAGAACTTTGAAAGTGCAATAATGTATGTTTCAGTACCTTAATGTATGTATGGTGTAAGTTAATGTGTAAATACATTATATTAGATATAGGTATTTTCTTAAATTCTTTATTCTTGTGTTTTTAATGAATCTCTTTTACTACTGCAAGGGACTTGCACCTACATTTTTTCACTCACCCATACACCTGTGTAATGTGAAAGAAATGTAGTCTCACATACACACAGATCACAGCCTAACATACTGTGATCTGCCAGTAAGGTAGTCCGTGATCCAGAGGACCAAGTTTGGGTTTATCTGCATCCTGTCCACCTTGTCTTTGAGTAGAAGGGGCTGGTGGTAGATAGATGATGGCATCTTATACACCCACCTTGTCCTGTATAGTATCCAGTGTTTGTTGAACCTGGGGTCTGAGTAGATGGACGAGCAGGCGTTACATGGTCTTCAAGATGTGAGATTTTTAAAGTGACCAGCCTGAATTCATTAGGCAAGCTGGGGCACACTTTCTTTGAGGAGTCCCTCCTCAGCTGCAAACTCAGGTTGAAGATATGCTTCAGAGGTTCCCCCAACTCTGACGTGGTCTGAGTGAAGTAAAGAGGGGTATTAGTCGGAGCACCAGGGATACAGCTGTGCTGAGCAGATCCAGTGTGTGATAGGTATATCAAATCAAATCAAATCAACATTTATTTGTGTAGCGCTCTTCACAACTGAAGTTGTCACAGAGCAGCTTCACAGAAATCAAGAAATGAAAAAGGTTAACAACACAGGAACAAAGGATAAGAGACAAATCCCCCATTGAACAAGCCAAAGGGTAACGGTGGCAAGGAAAAACTCCCTCAGAGCTGGATGAAGAAACCTTGGGAGGAACCAGGCTCACAAGGGGGAGGACCCATCTTCCTCTGGTCAAACTACTTATAAACAGTTAGGACCCTGGCTGCAGCATTTTGAACTAACTGAAATCTATTTAGGTTGCTGCTTATACCAACCTGACAATAGTGCATTGCAGTAATCTAACCTTGAGGTAATGCATGCACCAGTTTTTCAGCAGTGTGCATAGGGCATTTCTTAACTTGGAGATATTACAATGATGAAGAAAAGCTATCCTAGTAATGTGTTGGTCAAATGATAAATCTGAATCAATTGTGACAACAAGATTTTTGGCTACTGAACTAGGTACAACTGAGAAATCAGCCAGATTAAGCATTAAGTCTGATAATTTTTTCCTTGCAATTTTAGGACCCAAAATGAGGACCTCTATTTTGTTACTATTTAGAAGGAGGAAGTTACGCAACATCAAAGATTTTATTTCTTTTATACAGTCTTCCATTTTCTTTAATATAGTTTTATCATCAGGTTTGGCTGATATATACAACAGTATCATCTGCATAACAGTGGAAGTTAATGCCATGTCTGTTTATTACTGTGCCAAGGGGTAGCATGTAAAGAGTGAACAGTAGTGGTCCTAAAACAGAGCCTTGTGGGATTCCAAATCTCATTTGAGTGTGATTTCCAAATTGAAACTTTACATTTACATTTACAAACTTTACTTTACATTTCCAAATTGAAATTGATCAGGTAAGATCTGAACCATGAGAGCGCTGTCCCTGTGAATCTGACCACGCTTGTAATCTTTCTAGGAGAATAGTGTGATCTGTTATATCAAATGCTGCACTTAAATCTAGCAGCACATGCAGGGACACAGCCTTGATCAGAAGCAAGAAGGAGATCATTTGTAATCCTAACTAGGGCTGTCTCAGTACTATGATGAGGCCTGAATCCAGATTGGAATTTTTCATATATGTGATTCTTGTGCATGTATCTGCACAGTTGTTGGGCCACCGCTTTTTCTAAAATCTTAGATATAAATGGTAGAAATTTATGATTAGATATAGGTCTGTAATTATCCAGTACACTCTGATCTATATTTGCTTTCTTAAGTAGTGGTTTAATAACTGCTATTTTAAAATATTTAGGTATGTAACCTAAACTAAGAGAAGAGGTTGCTAAGAGAGGTTTGATTATAGCTGGCAGCACTTCTTTAAGTAGGTTTTGCATCTAAACAGCAGGTGGCAGAATTTGAGGAGTAAATAATTGTCTCTAATTCTGACTGTGGAAGTGGGTGAAAGGTTTCCAACTTTTCTTCTATGTCTATATTTTGTTCTATATCAGCCAGACCAGAAGACAAACTGTTTGGATTTAATATTATGTTGAATTTTCTGTCTAATATTTTCTATTTTATGATTGAAAAAGTCCATAAAGATATTACTTGTGAAATTTAATGGAATCTGAAATGGTGTACCTACCTGAAGTTTTGAGATTTCACTGAAAAGTACTCTGGGATTGTTTTTTTTTTCTTTTCTGTCATTGTGCATAAATAATCTGAACGAGCTCTAAAGACAGCCCTTCTATAATCAATTAGGCTGTTCTTCCAAGCTGAGTGGAATACTTCAAGTTTAGTGGATCTCCAATTCCATGTCTGATTGTTGTACAATGGGGTGATTCTGTCTTTTTTTATATTTAAGTGGTGCTACATTGTCCACTGTTGATCTGAGGTTATTATATAAACAGTTGGTTAAAAAAGTCGCTTACATTCTGGATAATACCTACAGAGTCTAGGACTTAGGTAAATGCCTTTTTTAATGGATTGTCTACTTTCTCAAAGTGAATATTAAAATCTTCTACAATTATTACTTTATCACTGCACACTGCTATGTCTGCAGCAAACTCACTAAATACTTTTGAAAAACACTGAGTAGGGTCCTGGAGGTCTATATAGATTAATTAATGACAGTATGTTCTTGTTTGTGGCTGGATTAATGATGTTAATAGCCAGAATTTCAAAGGAAGTGAAGGTATTATAATGTATCTGATTAATTTCTAAAATATTTTGGTAGATTATACACACTCCGCCTCCTCTACCTGATAGTCTTGGGTTGTGCACATAAGTATAACCTTCAGGTGTGGCTTCATTTAGTGCCAGGTGTTCATCAGGTCTAATCCAATTTTCATTGAGGCACAAAACATTGAGCTTCTGATCATTTATAATTTCATTCATAATGACTGCCTTTGAGTTGAGTGATCTAATATTGAGTAGACCAAACTTTAGATTGGAGGTGTTACTTTTATAATTTAAATATGAAGCCTGGATATTGATTAAGTTGTTAAGACAGGCTGTTTTACTTTTTCTGTGTTTAGCTTGGGACATATTCCGCCAAATCATTGCCATTTGCGTCCCCAGGAAAGTACATGTATAAATGTGCACAAACATTAACTGTAAAATACATTTTATTATTAGGCCTGGGGTCTTGTACTTTGATCTAATAGCAAATATAGGATATATAATTAAAAACATTAATAAAAACTACCTAGAACACTGAAAAAATAGCATTTGTTACCTGTCCCCACTCTCTAACTTTACACTTTACCATGAAATATAATCATTAAAATCTCTGAGATATAGTTTTTTTTGCATTGTTGTGTGACTTCATTCTTCATGAAAAATTCATAATATTTAAGTTAAAATACGCATTTTAGTTGTGTCCCAAAGTTTTCACTCAGTCCTGTTACTCTAACACATTAGCCCATCTGAAAAATTCGGAACATTCCAAAGGTCACATCCTCAATAGGAAGTTGCATCAGTTGGATCTTCTGAAGGTCATAGAAAGACCAAAAGTAAATCTCCTCCTTTTTTTTCCTCTATATTTGATCATATTGTAACTATGGAAGAGGAGTTCAATCTCAAAGTGCAGCACATGAAGACATGCTGTGGTACATTTTAGAGGATGTTTTGAATATCATCCCCTGAGGCCAGTCACAGATCGCTATATGGAGATCGAAACAGAGGTCTGGGCCACACTAGAGAAGATCTCTTAGAAAAAGCTAGACAAGTTTATTTTCACACACACATACACACATACACACACACACACACACACACACACACACACACACACACACACACATACACACACACACATACATACATACATACAGACACACACACACACACACACACACACACACACACACACACACACACACACACACACACCGATTGTTAGCTTAGATTATTCATTCCTGTTACTTGATTATTTTTCCTAAAAAAAAAAATAAAGATAAACCACCAAATTAAATAAAGCTGCCTGAGATTGACCAACACATGTTTTGAATAGTTAAATATATGTGTTATTAAATTCAGCATTGAAAAAAAGATTCAAAATTAAGTTTAATTTGGAAGAGTTACAACAAGCAAATGGCACCCATTTGGTGGAATGGCCCTTGGGTCACAGATACAGTCTCAATACCGTTGAAACTATGTGACATCTCAAAGCAACTCGCAGACGGTCGGTTTAGTTGGTCTGTCTGCGGCCTGGTCCCGGCTCTGGTATGTCAGCAGCTGTTAATGCTACTCTGTCATGCTATGCTGCATGAAAGTAAGGCAGCACCCTCCCATGTGGGATGGACACCATCCTTACCTATAAGACCAGGCTTGCCCTCACAATTTCCCCAATTGTCTATAAAGCCCACATTTTTTTCTGAACACCACTTGGACATCCAGCAGTTCAATGTTGTAAGACTGCTGTAGGCTTCAGCGCCTCACCGCATCGGGATGGGGCCAGAGCAAATGGCATTGGACATCGTCTGGGCCAGTTTAATCACCTCTTTAATATTATCTTTAGTCACTTCACTCTGTTGCAGATGGATATCATTGGCCCCTACATGGATTACTATCCTCGAATATTTCCTATTTGCTAACTTAAGATGGCCACTAATGCATTGTCTGAAATCAGAGCTGTTGTTGTAGCTGTTACCAAGCAGGGAGACAAAGAGGGAGTGGTGCTTTTTGGCATGAGTAGTTGAGGCTGGGACAGGGAAGTCAAAATGGTTGTAGAAGAGATTGAACTCATTTGATTTCTCTCTCTCACCATCTATACCACTGCTGTTCTTCTGCTTGCAGTCTGGCCATTGTGGATGAGGTACTGTGGTGATTATCCAACATCTTCACCACACTAACTCTAACTAGCTCATCACTAAATGCAATCAAATCAACACAGAAATGCTCCAAAATCTAGAAGAAAGTATTTCCTGGAAAGTCAGCATTTATTTCTACTACTGCTGGTCAACATGTACCTATATCTACTAGCAAATGATCAAAAGCCCCTTCCCCACTCCCCCTAGTTTTCCCTTTGCCTCAAGTGAGAGAGTTAGTTTCACAAATTAATGAAGCAAACCTATTTTTTGGACATGAGAACCATAAAAAAATCCACAAAAGTGAATAGCAAGAACAGCAGTCAGGTAAACTGTTGATAGTTCCTCTTGAAGTTGGGTTGTTAATAAATAATAGTCTACTAACCCAAGGTGGGGGTGTGCAGCGGGGTCACAGGGCTTTTGACTCTTCACAACCTTAAAATGTTTGCAGGGCCACAGAAAACAAACATTAACCAAACTTTGAAGCAGAAAAGAGAAGTTCCGTTCTGTTCCATCTAAAAAGGTTAAGTAGTTTCTTCAAAGTGCTAAGCTAAGTATTAGTCCACCTTAAACCCAAAAATGCTATACTCAGAAGATTTTTGTTCCTGAAGCAGAGAAGCAGTTACAGGTGCTACTTTGGACTCTACTTTGTGGACTGCCCTACAAGAAACAACAGGACAATCAATGTGCTGTATGCTAATGTGAAAGAGGCATACAGCATCACACCCCTCCACTAACTGGGGGAGTCGGAGCGCAACCTGGTCCACCTTCAGCCAAAGTACACCCCCATGGTCCAAAGATAGCCTGCAACCACCAAATCCATCAGGAGGTGGTCTCCATAAATGGAAGAAGCTCTCAGGTGCTGCTTAGCCCACACTGTGAAGACATTAGAGGGGATTACACACTGTCTGACAGATTATCTCAACTTCTGTGCAGATGTGGTCTCCCCCACCAAGACATGGGTAACACAGAAAGTCAAAGCTGTCCTCAACAGGAAGAAGGCCGCCTTCTGGAGCAGGGACAGGGAGGTGATGAGAGCAGCACAGCAGGAGGTGAAACCGTGTGAGGGAATCCAAAGACAGCTACAGGAGGAAGGTGGAATGGATGCTGGAGAAGAACAGCATGAGGAAGGTCTGGGAAGGATTGAAAACCATCACAAGCCACAAGACCAGAGTCATGAGGGGAAAAGAGTGGAGAAGGCAAACAAAATGAACGACTTCTTCAACTGGTTCAATCAGCCCATTCATCCCCCAACCTCTCTCTGCATCCATCTCTCCTTCCCTCAACACATCCTCCCCCAGCTACCACAGCAGCCTCCTCCTCCTCCTTCCCTCCATCCACCACAACACAAACCCACTCTTTCTTCACTGCGGACCAGGGCAGAGGTCAACTGAAAACAGCAGGCCCTGACAAACTATGTCCCCGACTGCTGAAGACCTGCACTGCAGAACTGGGTTAGCCAGTCCAGCGCCTCTTCAACCTCAGGTGGGGAGAGTGCCTATCCCCTGGAAGACATTGTGCATTGTTGCAGTTCAGAAAAAGAACTGGCCAAGTGAGCTAAATGACTTCCATCTGGTGGCACTCACTTCGCATCTGATGAAGACGTTGGAGCAGCTCCTCAGACCCCAGGTGCAACATGCCCAAGATGGTCTGCAGTTCATGTACCAGGCAGGTGTTGGTGTGGAAGACACAATCATCTAACTGCTACACCGAGCCCACTCGCACCTAGATAAGGGGAATGGCACAGTGAGGATTCAGTATCTGGACTTCTCAAGTGCTTTCAACACCATCCCCCTTATGCTTCAGGACAAACTGAATGGGATGCGAGTGGACCCTGCCTGGTCACCTGGATCTCCAGCTACCTCACAGACATGCTGCACTATGTCAGGCTGAAGGATATCATGTCTGACACTGTGTTCAGCAGTCCTGGAGGACCCCAGGGTACAGTGCTGGCCCCTCTTCTCTTCACTCAGTACACAACAGACTTCTGGTACAACTCAGAGCTGTGTCACATCCAGCAGTTAGCTGATGATACAGCCATAGTTGGGTGTATCAGGGATGATAGAGAGGAGGAGAATTGCTTGGTGAGGGACTTTGCAGCCGGGTGTCACAGGAATCATCTGCAGCTCAATACCTCAAAGACCAAGGAGCTGGTCATTGACTTTGGGAGGTCTAGATCAAAGTCACAGCCAGTTCTGATTGAGGGAGATGGACCCCTATAACCACCTTCAGCTGTGGCTGGAAAGAAAGTTGGACTGGTCATGTAACATGGACCACCTGTACAGAAAGGGACAGAGCATTCTGTACATTTTGAGGAGGCTATGGTCCTTGAACATCTGTAGGAAACTCTTGTGGTTGTTTTATCAGTCTGTGGTTGCCAGTGTCCTGTTCTACACTGTGGTGTGCTGGGGGCAGCATATTCAAGAAGGACACATATAGGCTGGACAAACTGATCAGGCGGGCTGGCTCTGTGGTTGGCACAAAGCTAGACTCTCTGGTGTCAGTGGCAGAGAAGAGGACTCTGAAGAAACTGCTGGACATTATGGACAATGCCAGTCACCCTCTACACATTTTCATCAGCCACCAGAGGAGACTGTTCAGTAAAAGACTGCTCCTTCCCAAGTGCAGGACCAATAGACTTAAAAACTCTTTTGTCCCACATGCCAACAGACTGTACAACTCCTCTCTGGAGGGAGGAGTTGTAACAGGAGGACAGAGAATGGGAACAAGTAGGAACCAGTAACCTGGAACCCGACCACCACAACACAACTGGACTTTGTGTAATAAACAGTTTAAAATACAATAATAATGTGCAAAACTACAGGACTCTTTTTCATGCACTATTTATCTATATTGTATATTGTAATATAGACTTTATATTATATATTCTTTATATTTCTATAGTGTTTTCTTTACTAAATTATGTCTTTGCTTTACTATACTGATGCTACTGCTGGAACCTTAATTTCCCTGAGGGAACCCTCCCAAGGGATCAAAAAAATTCATCTAATAAAATCAAATCAAATAAAATTAAAGTTTATTTGTATAGCGCTTTTTACAATTGATGTCACAGAGCACCTTTACAGAAATAAAAATAAATAAATAGAAAGTTGAACAACACATGACATAAACCCCTGGTGAGCAAGCCAACAACAACAACAACAATAATAATAATAATAATAATAATAATAATAATAATAATAATAATAATAATAATAATAATAATAAACATGAAAAGCTTTAATATTCATCTGAAAGTCAAACTGGAAATGAAACTCTAAAGTAGTGAGCTCTGTCAGTCAAGAGACAGTATAAAGATGTGATGGGTGATCAGACTCTTCCTATGTCAGTTTAAAACAAGGTGATGGTTATCCATACTCTGTCTCTAGACTGGATAACTGACACCTTGTTTTAAACTGATATAGGAGTGTAATCACCATCATTTCCATATACTGTTTCTAGGCTGGACAGCCATATCTGTAAATAAAGAAGGGAGAATAGTGGGAGCAGCTGGTAAAATGGCCACAGACTTCAGGTAGGAGGGCCCCTTATCAGACCTTTGCTTAGGGCCCCAGGGAAGCGCTCTACATCAATCACTGTTCAAAATACTTCCCACCACAGCTAAAACATGCCTAAATGCAAATAAAACTACAAGTAATTACAATCCTAAAATATGATTGGCTGTGCCACATTCAAATACACAGTATAAGCACACCTATGACCACCTCACAATATCTACAATATATATAAATGTACCCCTGTTTTATACCGAGTCAGATGTCCTCGCTCACACTGAGTTACCAAAACATTCTTAGCTACCAATTTACACTGACTGGTGGAGGAATGGTGACTATTATTGGTGAATGGTGAATATTATTCACATATGTTATGTAGCTAGCTGATTTATTAGCTAACCTATTAGAATACTGAAGTTCCACATTGTTTCTGTAGCATTTTCATCCAGTACCCAAACAGAATGATATAAATGGCTATAGATTGCTTGGTTAATGCTACAGCTTTTTAAGGTAAATGCTATAAACACAGCCACATTCAGGATTCTCTTTGGACATCTTTTAAATTGACTGCAAGAAGGATTTTCTCACTCCTCCATACAGAATTCTTTCCTAGTGGTGAAGGAGATTTCTCCAGGCCCTGTTGCAGAAAAACAGCCCCAAACCTTGATACTTCCACCGCATAGCTCCACAGTTGGTATGTGGTTCTTTTGCACAACTGCTGTATTTGGTTCGCACCAAACATGTCATCTGTTTCTGTGCCCAAGTAATTCAACTTTGGATTCAACTTTGTCCAAAGCACATTATTCCAGATGTCCTTGTCTCTGTGTAGGTGTTCTCTGTCAAATTTTCTTACCATGATATTATTTTTTTGACAGCAAGGTTTTCTTCCTTGCATACCTGCCATGAAAATAAAACTTGTTCAGTCTCTTTCTGATGGTAGATGATGCACTTTGACATAATCTATGGCAAGAGCTACCTGTAGGTCCCATTATGACATTTTAAGATTGTTGTTGCATCTTGTGGCCTGCTCACAGACTGAACTTGCCTGACCTGGCCATGCTTAAAACATTTGCCACGTGTAAATTATTTTCTAGACAGTGGACTAGCTCTTTTCCAAATGTGGTCAATTTAAAGCTATCAACTGTTTGATATTAAAACCAATATAACCAACATCTATGTATCATAAATCAAATCACACTGTAGATTTTCTCAGACCCTATGTTCTCAGTTCTGCAGTCAGTGCTAACTTAGTAGAGAGGCTAATTAGCTTTTCTGTCAGGCTTGCCCGGGGGAGACCACACTAAATCATCTGCAGAAACAGTGCAGCTATGCTTCCTCAGCCTGTCACTGTTGTTTTTGTGAAAACTGACCCCTTTAACCTGAATCTACTCTGTTATAGAGAATAGGGGCTAAAGAACAAAAGATTGACACCCAACCTCCAGATATCTGGTCGATTCATCCTTTCCAACCCCATTCTCTCCCTGAATGACCAACTTTTGACATCATATTTCAAAACAGTAGTCCAGTACGAGTATAACTTTGAGAAGATCGAGGAGGAGAGAAAGGGAGTGGGAGTGTGGAATATCCTCTCAAGTCTCATAGCTTTGATTTATAGTGCAATGTAACTCAAAGTTCAGAAACTTCCTGACCTCCTGATCATTTATACAAGCAAAGTGATTTATTTCTGTTGCATGCCAGACTGCATGATCCCTGTGACAGATTTTCCTTGAGTCCTTGCTTTGGCTGTAGTACAGTTTAAAGGAGCAGGGCATGACTTAATAATATCCAGTCTAGAACAGCATTATTTCTCTACTGTTCAGTTTTATTGATGATTTGAAATTTTCAAAGAAATATAAGAAACTGTATACAACTAGAAGTGGCAGAATAACAATAACACTTAAACACTGATAAATTAATAATTAATGACTATGAGAGAAATAATGACATGATTAAAATTCTCCAGGCTACACTTACAATACTATGATTATTCTCATATCTCAAAACATATTAACTTTTACAACCTCTCTACAAACCCTGAAAGCTTTAAGCCCGAAAAGCCCAAAGATATATGAACTGTTCCTTCCCCCCGTTCTCCTGTGTCTGGACACAAGCTGGCACTTACCTCAAAAGGATCTCTCAAAACACCTGTCACCCCAGAGAGCAGCATTAGCAAGAGCCTGCTCCATCACTGTCACTCTGCCATCACCTGCATTCTTTACCTTATCCCCTACACCTTCCATTCATCAACATTTTAGGTGTTACCTTTGACAAGGTCACATCTAATGCTGAGATCATCCATCATTTTTATGCCAGGACATCGACAAAATCAAGAATATGGATAGAACTTATTTGTCCATTTACATTCTAACATGGCTTGCAAGCTAAAGAACATTGCTTTAAGGAAAAGTGTGGGTGTACATAATTTCAGAGAGATTAATTTTGCTGAGCAGGAAAGGTTAACAGCTCAATCAGTGAAATCGTGAGTTGATAAGTGTTGCATGGAAGTGGAAAGCTGACTTTCAGGTTCATGTTTCTGCAGAATTATTTACCATTTTAGTCAAGGATCCAAAATTTGATTCACTATATAAAAAAATGTCATCTCAAATTATTATTATTATTTCTCCTACAAATCAGTGCCCTTTGCACTCACAGTAATAATTGTTGTACATTAGCATGCAAATGTTTGGGCACCCTTGGACAAATATACTGTTACTGTGAACAGTTTAGCAAGTTGAAGTAATCTCCAAAAAGCATAACATTAAACATTAAATAACATACATTTTTCCTTTGTATTTTAAGCAAAAACATAACCCTAACAGGCTAATGAAAGTCTTGCTCAAATCTCCTAGGGTTCCTATACTTTTGGTAGTGGTATTGCATAAAATAGATAAAGAGGTTCAAATCAAACTAATAAGACAAAAATCAAAACAATCCAATATTACATATCTATGAGTGGCAAAAGTGAGCGAGCCTTTAGAATTAGCAGGTAATTTGAAGGGGAAATTAGAGTCAAGTGTTTTCAATAAAGTGTAAGTAGACATACTGTTTTATTTAAAGAATAGTGATATAAAAATCTGAAGTGTATCATGGCATGAACAAATGAGATTTCTGAGGAGCTCAGAAGAAGAGTTGTTGCTCGTAAGGCTGGAAAACTTTATGATGTGACGTTGTGAACAGACCTCAAAATTAGTGCATGGAAGATGATCCAGTTATCTCGCAGAACCAGAAGCCTTTTGCAGAGAAGACTCTTAGCTGCTACATTGTTTACAAGCTGTGTTACTTGCCGAAGGCAGTGAAGGGTAATGATCATTTTGAAAATTTGGCATAATAATAATACACATTTTATGCAAATATATTTTTGTGTGTGAATTACACTTTTCATTCATTATGCAAAAAAAAAACATTGCACAAATCGCTCTCTCTCTCTCTCTCTCTCTCTCTCTCTCTCTCTCTGTCTCTCTCTCATATATATATATATATATATATATATATATATATATATATATATATATATATATATATATATACACATACACATACTATGGACCTGTAGTTGCAGGGATGTGGCCTACACAGGATGTTCAGATGTTCGTTTTACTGAGATTCTGAACCACAGGGAGTAAAATGTTCAGTTGGAAGGTAACTGCACTATATGGGGCTTTTTATTATTATCACTGCACAGGAATCTGATGGCATGTTCACCCAGCAGTCATTGTGTCTGGGGGTTAAACAGCTGGTGCTCATCATGAGGAGTACAACACAACATCAATTTATTCCCATATTACATCGTAATATGCTGTATGGCTGCAGTAAATTCAGTTTACTAGTTACTTTAGAAAGCAAAGTAGAGGCCAATGATTGTGGTGAATGCCATGTGCTGTCATTTATGTGACAATGTTGCAGGACATTCCGGATTAAAACATAAACTGGAGTAACGTCACGCCACCGTAACTTCCAGGAAGAAAACTTGGCAAATTGTTGGGAGCCCAGAAGGTCAGGGGGGGTTGTTGTGCTCAAGGTTGACACTAGAGATTGCACATCGGAATCTATATCTGGCTCAACCAGGTTGTAGCTTCTCTCTTGGACCATTGGCTTGGGTAAGTACAGAAACTTAGGTCCAACCAACCAGTTGGTGTGGATGAGTTGTCCAGCAGCAACAAAATGAGTTGCGTGATCTGCTGGGTTCTGATCTGTGGGTATGAAGTACCATTGGTTCGGATTAGATGATCTTCTGATCCGTAGTACCCGATTACTGACATAGACGTAGAAACGTCTGGATTGATTATGGATGTAGCCCAGAACCACTTTACTATCTGTATAGTAAGATACAGCATCGAGCTTAAAGTTCAGTTCTGTGGACACTAAGTCAGCTAGCTCGATGGCAAGCACAGCTGCACAGAGCTCCAATCTGAGAATTGTATGCTCTGGACATGGGGCTATCTTAGCTTTTCCCATGACGAACCCAACCTGGTTGTTACCTTCAGAGTCTGTTATTTTCAAGTACACTACTGCAGCAATAGCCTTTCTCGATGCATCACATAAGACACACAATTCTTTTCTGTCATCTGCTGAAGGCGACATTTTGGTGTATCGTATGGGAATTGAATGGTGAGAAAGTTCAGTCAAAGATGCTCTCCATGCTAACCAGGCTTCTTCCTTTTTCTTTGGTAGAGGTGTGTCCCAATCTCCACTACCTTCTGTGAGCTCTCTTAGGATCGCCTTGCCTTGAATAGTGATTGGCGTTGCAAACCCAAGAGGATCATAAAGACTGTTGATTGTAGATAAGACGCCATGTCGGGTGTAAGGCTTTATCTCCTCTGAAACTCTGAAATGGAAACAGTCCGTCTGGTTGTTCCAACCGAGTCCAAGACTGCGCTGCATAGGGAGCTGATCGACATCCAGGTTTAAATCTTTCAGATCATTTGCCCGATCAGATGGTGGAAAAGCTTCCATGACCTCCTTGCTATTTGCAGCAATCTTGTGCAGTTTCAGATTCGACTTCGAGAGTATGTCCTGTGTTCTTTTAAGCAGGCTGATGGCAGCCTCATTTGTGGGTAGAGACTTCAGCCCATCATCTACATGGAAGTCATGCATCACGAAATGCTGAACATCATGATCGACATGAAACTCACCGCTTTGGACAAATTGGTGCAGACCGTTGATTGCCACTGCAGGAGAGGGTCTATTGCCGAAGACGTGGACTCTCATACGATAATCGACAATGCTTTTGGAGAGGTCATTGTCTTCATACCAAAGGAAATGTAAGAAGTTCCTGTCCTCCTCTTTGACTAGAAAACAGTAGAACATCTGCTCAATTTCTACCGTGATGGCAGTTGCTTTTTCTCTGAAGTGGACAAGGACTCCGAGGAGTGTATTATTTAGATCAGGTCCAGTTAACAGCATGTCGTTAAGGGATATGCCATTGAACTGGGCACTTGAGTTGAAGACAACCCGGATTTGTTTTGGTTTTCTTGGGTGGTAAACACTGAATGTGGGTAAATACCACCTTTCTTCCTCCTCGCTGAGTGGAGGAGCTAACTCGGTGTGGTTATTCTCTAGCATTTTACCTATGAAGCTCAGGAAGTGTTCTCTCATTTCGGGCTTCTTGTCAAGGTTGTGTCTGAGAGATGTGACACCTTTCAATGCTTGAGATCTATTGTTGGAAAGCCGTGGGCATGGATGTTTAAAAGGCAATGGCGCTATCCAACTATTGTTTGAGTCTTTGCAAAATCCTTCCTGCATTATCTTCATGAATTGCATGTCCTGAATTGAAAGTGCTACTTGGTTGTTGTCTTTGGTTCTCTGAAAGAATGAACATCCTAGGTGGTCAGCCTCACAAACAGATGACTCCTCTAAGTATGCTGGAAGGTGTTTGCTAACCAAGAATCTACCATAATTTTCCTTCACATGAAACACATTTGGACGTCATCGAAAGAGTGAGGGGCGTCCAAGATCAGAAGTAGTGGTAAAGAATGTGCAAATTGTTGGTGGCTTGTGTACATTGCCAAGGCATACATTTCCAACTTCCACCCACCCTAAGTCCAACTTCTGTGCATAAGGTGCATTGTGAGCACCATTAACCTGTTTGCGGACCTTGTGAACACGAAGCATGTCACGGCCTAGGAGAAGCATGATTGGGGCATTTGGATCATCCTCCGGGATCAAATGCGCCAATGACTTCAGATGAGGATGGTGGAGTGCTACATCGGGTGATGGAATCTCGTCCCTATTGTTCGGGATCTCATTACACTCTATGAGGCTTGGTAATGAGAGGCGAACAGTTCAATCTAGAGATTCCACTTTGTAACCTGTAGCTCTTCTTCCTGATACTTGCTTCACTCCATCACATGTTCTCAAAGTATAAGGAGAACTCAAACTTGAGTCACTGAAGACTTCAAAGAAAAGTGAAGTCACTAGCAATCTGTTACTTTGCTCATCTAATATGGCGTAGATTCTCTTAGCTTTGTCTCTATACCTGGATGGATAAACCTTTAAGAGGCTTATTTTAGAGCATGATCTCTCAGCGAGATCTTCCCCACAAACTTGAGTACAGTGGGTTTTGACCTGTGTCTGAAGAGTGAGTTCATCCTCCCCGGCGTGCTCTGGAGGATCTACCTCTACTGCCCAAGGTACTGGCCCAGGGTGAAGTACTGTAGGGTGGCCTTAACTATTGCATTCAGCGCACAGTTCCTTGCTATATGCAGTGTGGAGGAGCAACATTTATAGCAAACGTTGTTCTCCTTCAAGAAGCTCTTACGATCTTTGATGGGTTTCTCCCTAAATGCTCGACATTTCCGCAGTGGATGTGGCTTTTTATGTAGAAGACACAATTTGATGGAATCGTCAGACTTTGAGAATAGCTCGTTTGTTTTTGGGATATTTTTTGAGATAACCTCAGTTTTATGTGTAGAAACCTCTCTATGTTTGTTCCACTTCCAAGCTGCCCTCTCAGCTCTTGGGCCAGATTGAAACTTGGATCATTCCTAATGCTTGCTTCTTGACTGATGAAATTCATGAAGTAACCAAACGGTGGATATGAAACCTGATATCTTTGTATTCTGAACCTACTGATGCCAATTTTTCCTGTAGGTGTTGCACTCTCAAAACCAACCTGACGCCGAGTTCTTTCACTTAATGCAACTTTATTCGTCCCAGTTCAGTTTTTGAGTTGTTCACACGAAGCAATCCACCATCACATGCCACAGGTGTTCACTCAGCATCACCTGCATTACAACTCTCTCTCTCTCTCTCTCTCTCTGCACACCTTTCCACTGACGTCATCGGTGAACTGTGACTCAGGACTGTAAAATAATAATGTATTAAACAAATATGGAAAAATAAAAACAACAATGCTCAAATCCATTTGTTTCTTACAACTTAAATTTGTTTCAGCTAAAATAAAAAATAACTAAATTCAATTATTTTCAAGTCGCAACACCCTCCCCCACTAAAAAAAATAAAATGTTGTCAAACATTTTCTTTTCTATCCCTTTCGCATTACTAACCGACAATAGAACATTGGAACCATAGAACATTTGGTGAAAAATGAATACATGAGTATGTATTTTCTAAACATCACACAATACAGAAAAGTTCTGTTGTACTTTCTCTTCATCTTTTCCTTGAATGTCTCTAATGGCAAACAGTACAGGACTAAATGTCCATAGTCCATTTATATTGATGGGTGGATAGTCCATAGAAGTATTGGTGGGCCCCCCAAAACCTTCACAAAGGGACAAGGAAAATACCATGTGCACCCAAAATCATGTGTCTACATGTTACAAAGCCGTGCATTCCAAAATACCACACTGCAAGTACATACAAATATTTAAACTACAAATTCTGAGATAGTAACCTCTCATAGCTATCCAAACACTGTTTCTATCTTCTGTCATGTGTTAGTTACTACATCACCATATCTTAGGTTTAATCATAGCGACAAAGGATACATGGATTATGATCCTGCAGGGAGACCTTGACTAGCTCCTGAAGACTTTACATTCTGCCTCTTAAGTCTTCAATGTCCGACAAGTTGGCTGACCTAGTTGGTCATAGGTGTAGACTTTCCTAGGTTGTCTTACTCTCTTTGGTCTGTTTCCCCATGTTTCTTCATTACTCTGAAGCTCAAAAACGTGTGTTTCAAACTCTTCCACTATACCCTCGCTCTCCTCCACCTGATCCATTTCAGGGTGTTCCTCAGGCTCGGATATCTGCTCAGGTTCCTCCCTGATTATTTTCCTCCTTGGGCAGAACTCCTCTGCCTCTGCATTGAGGGCCGTATCAGCACATCGCACTGTTGTCCACAAGTGATAATCTTCTTCACTGGAACTATCTGAGTCTGTCAGGGGAGTGTCATGTTTGGCTTTATGATGACTCCTTGTTGCTTGTTTTATTTGTTTTTTACTCTTTTCCTTTCTCAGGTCAAGTTCATGAACTTCAGGCTCTTGTACCAGGTAAGGGCATGGTAGGAGTAGATTTCGATGTAACACACGTCTCCTCCCTGTTCCTTGCAATGGTTCAACTATGTACACTGGGCTATCTGGACCCTTTCTTTCCCTAACCACATGGATCATGTCTTCCCAGTGGCTACGCAGTTTTCCCGTGCCTCCTCTGGGTGTGAGATTCCTCACCAAGACATGGTCACCTGACTCAAGGACAGAGCTCCACGTGTGCTGGTTGTAGTTTTTCTGTCCCCTCCTTGCACTTTTCTTCATATTCTGCCTTGCAATAGCATAGGCTTCCTGCATAACCTCTCGCCACCTCTCCGCATAGTCAGCTTGCGACTGGTTCCTTCGTTCACCTTCCTTCTGAAACATAAGATCAATGGGCAAGGTTGGCTCACGACCGAAGAGGAGAAAGTATGGAGAGAATCCCATTGCCTCATGCACAGTTGAGTTATAGGCATGAACTACTTTGTTTAGATGTTCCTTCCACCTTGACTTCTGCGACTCTTCCAGTGTGCGCAACATACTCAGGAGAGCTCGATTAAAACGCTCTGCAGGGTTACCTTGTGGATGGTATGGGGAGGTGCGTGAATGACGAATGCCACAGTAGTCCTGGAGCTTGCGGAAAAGGGTATTTTCAAACTCTTTCTCCTGGTCGTGGTGTATCTTGGATGGAAAACCAAAACGCATAATAAAGTCATAAAAGAGTTTTCTGGCTGCATTTTTACCAGATTTATCTTTTGTCGCATATGCTTGTGCAAACTTTGTAAAATGATCTACTGCCACCAGTATATACTTTTCCCCTCCCTTACACTTGTCTACTTGCAGGTAGTCAAAGGAGATCATCTCAAATGGTGCAGAGGTCTCAATGCTCTGTATAGGTGTTCTTATTATCCTGTCAGGTTTTTTTCTTTTCATGCAGCGACACACTTTAGTGATGTAGTGTTCCATTTCCTGTTTCATTTTTGGCCAGAAAAAGCTTGCAAGTGTCACCATTCGATCTGCCCCTAGGTGTCCCATCTCCTCATGCAGATGTTTATAAATGATGCCCTTCAGAGATTCAGGAATAACCATTTGTTTTCTCTTTACTGTCTCCCTCTTGAGAATACCATCTTCATCTATCCGCAAATGACGCCACTCTCTAAGAAGTGCTCTGACAGCTTCAGTTTTTGCCAACTTTTCTCTGTATCTCACTTGGTCGGATGTTCTTTTCAGAACCAAGACTCTGCTTATGGTCAAGTCTGCATCTTGAGCAGCTCTGATGTCTTCCATCCACAGAGGCTGAATTGGTTGCAAGATATTGTACTCCTCTGGTACTGCATCTACATTGCAAGTTACAACTGAGATCCAGTTAACTTCCCCTTTTTCCTGTCCTTCCATGGCTTTTCCAATGCACTCAATGGCTTCCGGTGAGTATTCCTCTGTACATTTCTGTAGGACCTCTTCAATGGGTTTGGATCTCCATGACAAGAAATCAGCATCTCGATTTGCTGGTCCCGGCCTGTACCTGATGGTAAACCTATAATCTGCTAACTCTGCCACCCAACGATGTCCAGCCGCGTTAAGTTTTGCTGATTTAGTGACATATGTTAGAGGGTTATTGTCACTGTATACCGTGAAATGAGGTGCGTGAAATAGATAGTCACGGAAACGTTCCGTTATGGCCCATTTCAGTGCCAGAAATTCCAATTTACCAGAATGCAACTTGTAATTCTTTTCTGCCATGGTTAATGTTCTTGATCCATACCCTATGACTCTGAGAACACCCTCTTGGCATTGGTACAGAACTGCACCTAAACCTTCTTCTGAGGCATCCACATGAAGCACAAACGGTTTCTCTAAATCTGGGTATGTCATCACTGGTGGGTTGGTCAACTGATCTACGATTTTATGCAGCATCTCTTTGTGAACCCCTGTCCACTGGATTGGATGAGATGGTGGCAACTGGACCTTTCTCTGACTAACCTCCTTTTTCTTTTGATTTTGCTTCTGTTCAGGCTTTGGCTTCACTAACAGTTCATAAAGGGGCTTGGCTATCCTGGAGAAATCTGCAATATAGGATCTATAATATCCAAGGAAGCCCATCAACTTTCTCACCTCTCGTACAGTGGTTGGTATCTCATTTTTTAGTTCTTGAACTGCTTTCACTTCTTTTGGGTTCATTTTATACCCCTCGGCTGAGATTATGCGACCCACATAACATACTTCACGTTTGAAGTCACATTTCTTCGGCCTCAGATTTTTTCCACATTCTTTTTGTCGTTTTAACACCTGTCGTACATTTTGGATGTGTTGCGCAAATGTAGAGCTAAATACCAGGACATCATCCAGATATGGAACACAGACTTCATCTCGGTGACCTCCCAGCCATCCTTCAATGTAGCGCTGGAAAGCTGCTGGTGCATTAGAGAGCCCAAATGGAATTCTGACCCACTCATAGAGACCCCATGGTGTTATGAATTCTGTGCATGGCTTACTTTTCTTGCTCATGAATCCCTGGTGACATGCTTTCCCCTGGTCCAGCACTGTGAACCAGGAATTTCCTCCCAGGTTTTCCAAAATCTCCTGTATCCTTGGGATTGGATGACGATCAGGAAGTGTTTTCTCGTTCAGTAGCCTGTAATCCACACATAAACGTAGGCTCCCATCTTTTTTTCTGACACATACTACTGGTGAGGAATACGATGAATAGGATTTCTGAATCCAGCCTTGATTAAGTAAATCCTGTATGTGTGTTTTTACTTCTCGGTAGAGATGTCTAGGGATTGCATTGTATGTTCTCTGTACTGGCACATTGTCTTTTAATTGAATATCCATCTCCAAGTCTTCAATGCACCCTGTATCCCAGTCGTCTCTTGCAAAAACATCACATTCTTCTCTCAACATTTGTCGTACCTGCTGCTGCTGGTCTTCAGACAAATGGCTCAAATCCACAGGTGGGTCCCAGGGTTCACCTCGAGACTCTGTATTAGTCTGCTGTACAAGCGAGGCGACACTTCTTTCTGATGTCGGGGGTTTCTGATTCTCCATAGATCTTGCCTGAAATGGGTAGATAGCATCAACACTGTACAACCAACCAAGTGTAGTACGACCGCACAGTGTGATGTCATTATCAGTTGTGTTTTCAACTGTCACTGCTATTTTACCCTTTCCATCCAAAGGGAGCTGTATTAACTGTTCTCTGATCGCCAGGCCTGTTGGCCATGGAGCCTCAGGGTTAGGTTGCAGCAATACACGCATTGTACTAAATGTCCCCTTATTTAGCATTCCACATTGCACTTCTACTACTTTGTTCCTGGGGATGGTTACTTGTCGTCTGCCCACTCTGGCTATATGGGATTGGCCTTCAGACTTGTTCCTTTTTAAAACAGATAAAACAGCTCTTGCCATTCTACGTCCCACCTCTAATACAGACCATAACCTTTTCACCATGTGACCTGAAGGAACACAATCTCTAGGTGTATCATTTGTCAGTGCTAATTCTTCAATCACATTGAAACCAATAATGGGGTGTTCCATGTACTTCCAGCACTTCCAATTTGGCCTTTTGAAGTTTTAAATCAGCCTCCTGTTCAACGAGGGCAAGACATGCTTTCGCTTCTTCCGCCTTTGCTCTCACTTTAACAGCAGCAGACACTGTGGACGATGCTCTTGATCACACCGAAGAGCATGAGGCTTGAGATCGCATCTCCCATGTTACTGATTTCTCTGTCATCATTGCATGTTTTTTTTTTTACAATGAATTAGAGAGTGAATGTTGTACCATTGTTGTACTAATGTTGTCTATTGGCTGAGTACAGTGATGCGTATTTGCGTCTTCCATCTTATTCTGCGATGTCTAGCCCATTGAGAAGGACGTGGTTTTACTGTACTGCCCTCGTTGCATGCAGCAATGCATCTAGACAGTCAGATAACTCTTCCTGAATATCAAGACTCTGAGGAAGGCTGCTTTCCTGTCCACAGGTTTATTGACACCAAGGAAGTGTAAAACTAAACACACAAAACAAATATATCACCCATCCAGTATATACATACAACTAATGAAAACAAACGGAATGATACAGAAATTCTGTTAATATAATGCTCTACAAAGACACATAAAACATAACATACCCACTATGTCACATTTAGAACAAGATGAATGCAGATGACACTGGACTGACAGATTAAACACACTGATCACACCCAAACTCTCCTCAGCCTAACTACCTGGTTAAAGTCACATGACATGTAGTCTGGCTGTATCTCTTAAAGGGACAGTTACTATTTACAGATAAATTCCCTAATCACTGGACAACACAATGATAAACAGTAAAGCTCTGCCTAATTTTCCTGTCCAGATTTTGATCAGTTTGCATTTTGAAATGAACCTTCCTTGTTGGCATTCTTTCAAACCTAACTGCTCCTCTTTCAACACAGGGGTGCAGTGTTCTCACTATAACTGTCCCAACACTATACACTCTGCTGCAGTAAAATGGTGATAAAGAAAGGATGAAAGAAGAAAGGATGCAGCTGCCCAAAAAAGAACCAGGGCATTTACCAAGCAACACAGAACTGGATGGCTGGCAAGTTCAGAGCAGAGTCTTAAAGGGTGAGCAAGAGCCACCACATGGCTGCTAAATTTGGGTTTAAGAAGAGGCATTGACCCAAAGATGAATCATTGAAAACTGTAAGCCAAACCACTGGAGCAGACCGTGTCTCACAGTGGTGAACCTGGACGTCTTTAACGCTTGATTATTATCAACCCTGACTTGTGTTTTGATGAAAGTATTATTGTCATAAGACCTCAGCGGTGATATGAATGATTGCTGCTGGATGAGTGAATAAAGGTGGAGGGACATATCAGACAGAAGGTGTGGTCGTATTGCTTCGACCCCAGTGATATGCTTGGATTAGCAGCCTACAGCATGCCTGAGGGCAGTGAATGCCTGGAGGTAGTTTGAGTTGAACAACAAGTAAATAAAAGATAGGATGAATGCCACTCTACAAAGGCCATAGATTTGCGAGGAGGGGAGTCTGAGGCTCACAAGAGCCAACACAATCATCTGCATCCCTAACAAAAGCACCTTGACTTCAGATGTGTCTGTTTACTTAACTGTCCAGTCTAGATGTCCAGATGTTCCAGAACTCCATGTTTGATCCAGTATCAGAAATACTCACAACCTTTCTTGTTTTCCTTGACAGGGGCATCTTCTTCAAAGCACATTCAAGCATCAAACATGACATTGTGTCTCATCCTTCCCATCAGTATTAGCATCTGAACCATGACAGAGAGAAACATGTATTATTAGAAACTGCCATAAATTTGTCAGTAATGTCCGTGAAAGACAATTACAGCAGCAGTTTAGAATTGTTTATTAAAAAGAAAGAAAACCTACTCCTAGTAATTTCAGTTGTAATTACTCTGCTCCTTTACAAATGCAAAAAAAATGTTTTCTTTTTCTTTTTCTTCTTGGAATGTCACATAATCCCACCTGTCACCTCAGTACAGTTATAATCATTTATATTTCCCGTAATTGTTTTTATGGCCTCCAGTAAAACAGTGTAGAATTTCTGGTTAACCCCAGGCTATTCCATTACTCTCTCTAAAAAAGCAAAAAATGTCATTTAAATAAAAAGGTCTAACATTGTGTTATTTATTTAAACACTTACCCCATATGGAAAATATATTTATAAAATACATTTGTCAATATATGAAAATTGCCAAAACATCTTTAATGTACTGCAATTATTTGAAATATATTTCAAATGTAGACATATCTCAGATGTCTATCCATGCTTAATGAATCCCCACTGTCATATAAAGCCACACCAATTGTTTTTTGCTGTTAATGGTGTTGATTAGTTCTGCTGTGTGCAGATCCACACTGTGCTGGGCTAATATTCTCTCAGTATGGATCTTGTTAGTGCAACATTAGCGCACTAAAGTCACACTAGAGTCTTTACAGAGTCTTGGTTTAATGTGAATCAGTACTCAGTAGTACTGATATAATTAATTTGGAATCCAACCTTACACTCCACCCCACTCCCAACTCCCCAATTCATTCCAAAAGTTCTGGACTGACTGCCATCATTGCAGAGAACACAGTGATATGTACTGTGCACTGGAGCAGTGGAACTGTAATCCTCACCTTGTTTTTGGCAGGGTGCCAACAGGTTTATGTTTGTTTATCTGTCCCAGAGAGTCTTATTCTATTGGCAGTGCTTCTCTATAGAGAGTAGACAAGCTGTGTGCATTTGCACATACAGTATGTTTCAGCAATGGGTGCCACTTATAGTAGCTGAATGAATTAGAAGGGATGTCCACAAACTGTTGGACATAGTATATATAACTGTAGATTGGCTGAAACCGCATTGAGTTGCATGGTATTAAAAAGTATAATGTGCTTAGCTGGTTTTTAAATGTAGACAATGGAAGAAATCTTCGGATTCCCTATTGTGATTATGACTGTTAAACCTAAACCTCTCTCTCTCTCTCTCTCTCTCACACACACACACACACACACACACACACACACACACACACACACATGCTCTCAAGCTCTTGAACAACCCTTCCCTGATGACCATTTCAGATAATTACAGTAGCTACTTGAGTAAGCCTCTCTAAGACATGCAGAGGACCCAGCAAGATGTTTTGTACCATTCAAATGCTCCAAATGCTTTCGGCAAGTAATTTTATGTTCTTAGAAATTCCCTAATGACATTAAAAGTCTCATGATTTGCCATCTCAAATGGGCTTTATAATAGAAAAGCTTAAGCAACAGAGAGCTTAGCTTGAGACCACTGAATAAGATCCTTATGTGAATCAAGTGTCATTTACTAATCCAAACTGTAATCTCTTAAGTCTTCCTCATTCCTCAATTGTTCTCAGCACTGCCTTTGTAGGAATTACAAGTTTGGCTTGTTCTTTTGCCCTTCAAGCTCATTGTTCTGATGTTCCCACCTCATGAGCATTAGTTAGAATTTATTTTCTGTGCTTTAAAAATTGGATGGAATTTCACATAGCAGTAGTTGTATTTTAAAGCACTGTCATTATCTTTCTCATTATCTATGTCAGATAAGCATGTGTCATTCTGCAGTCACAATAACAATAACAAAGAGAGTAATGAGTAATACCTTTCTACAATTATTCAACAGTTCTCCATTACTGCTCAGCATATTCACAACAACTGGCATATCTACTAGTGCATCTTAGGGAATATTGATAAAAAGTTTTTTTTGCTCAAAATTTTACTCAAAGAGGAATACTTCTTTTATATTGATTACATGAAAAGTGACATAATTTTTGTTTTAATATTAAAGTTTTTGGCTCACATGGACTGGTCCACTAGAAGAACCAAATTCAAATCAGGTTTGTGACCCCAGCAGCGCTTCTTCATTTTGGCTTTTTCAAATCAGGTTTATTGGTGTGTCACAAGAACACAAGTGTAAAGGCGAGTAAAAAATTGTCTCTTGCAAGAAAAAACAGTTGTTGAAAGTTGTGAAATGTTTCTCAAAATTGCTACCTGTCAGGCTGGACAGAGGGGAGCAGACACATATATCTATTCAGTACTTTAATGGGAAGGTTGATATAAACAGAGTGAAACAGTCTGGGTCGAAAACAGGCAAGCGAGATAATTCAAAATGGAATAAACCAGAGATGAGGTCAAAAAACAGGCGAAGATCAAAAACCAGAAAAACAGTATACAGGACAAGACAAAAGGCAGAGTCAGAAAACGGAAACAGGTCCAACACAGACAGACTGATATTGATAAACATGAACCGTGTGAAAATTGTTGCTAGGCAAAGCTAGACACGGAGTTCAGTTGCAGACAGAATTAAATGCACTCCAGACCAGGTGTGAGTAATCAGAACTGGTGATTGCTAGCTTCTGAAAGTTACATGAAGGATCTTGGGATATGGAGTTCTGGGAGCCAGAGGGATATATGACATCACCACATTGGTCCAGGCAATTTCCCATAATTCTCATTAGACTATACTGGTGGATAGGTGTGCAGCTTGGGGCTGTTAAAAAGGTTATTCAGTCCAATCCAGATTTCAGGGAATTTAACAAAACACCCTTCTGAGATGGACCCTAAGCAGCCCTGCCACCCCTTCACATTGGCTGCCCACCTTCTGACTACTGGAGTTGGACTATTTTCTCACCTTGCCCTGGATTATTTGCCCATCTGCCATCACCATCTATGTAGAAGTTTACACAGACCCTAATTAGCTGCTACTGTTACTATTATGTCCACCATCAAACTATCATTACTAGTAACACCAGGGTATTACAGCAGGCATGTTATCAACTATGTAAGAGTAGTAGTTTGACCAGAGTAGGATGGGACAGTATGATTTTTTAATATGAAAAATATTCATTAAAATTGGTAAAGAAATGTAAATATGCAGTTCTCTAGTTTACTTGTATTTGTTCACACGCCAGGGCTACCTGGACCAAAATGTAAGACGTACAGACGTGCCAGGCTGTTGCAGTTTGTAGGTATATATACCTTTGTATACACATTCATGATGCTTCAAAAACAAAAAAAATATACTTCTTTTTATAATATATAATAAATATATACTATATATTAAACATACAAATATACACTTTTGTAAGTTGCTCTGGATAAGGGCATCTGCTAAATGCCATAAATGTAAATGTAAATTGGAAATATACTATAATATTTCTTTATATCTTATTCAAAGTATACATTTGACTTGTTACTTATGTGACTGAAAACATAATAATATTTACATATAAATAAATAAGCATCTAATTATATCATCATGAACTTTTTTGTAGTTTGGATGTCTGATCAATGTGTTGACAGTTAAGTACAAAGGAATAGATGGATGGATGGATGGATGGTGTGGTGTTTTTTTTTTTGCAGCCAAAAGTCAAGAATATTTTTTAAATGTGAGACCACAATTAATGTCACATTCATGGATTTTATTTAAATGGGAAAAGCATAGTGAGCTGCTCCCTCCTCCCTCCAGTAATTTGCTTCAAGTTCTGCCATTGTGCTACCCATCAATATGCACTACACTTCACCTGTGCTGAGCCAGTTTTTAATGTTTTTATGTGTTTTTGTTTGTTCATGTTTACAGCTTCAGTTTACTGTTATTTGTGTGAGTTTTCCACAACTGTAAAAAAATGGCCAAATCTTTTCTTCAAATTTAAAAACAAATGATTAAATTATTATTATTAAATTATTATTATTTAAAAAATTATCTTTATTAATTCTTTATTAATTCTACATTGCCTAAATTATGGAGGTTAAAGGAATGAAATTTCAGTGACTTTTTGCACCTGTTTTTGTATGTCCTCAAGGAAACATCTGGCCCAAATGTACCTCAAAAATAAAAGTTAAATGATTAATTTCTAAAATCAGCCAACACATTTAGTTACAGAATAGTTCTTATTTAATTCTTGTTAAGACTTCTTTAATTCTGTCCGAAAGCTGTCTATGTATATCAGGGCCCATGTTGAAAATCTGTCTACAGCATGTAGCAGCTGATGTAGTCTGAACATAGCTTTTTATGAGAAAGGTATTACAATTCTTTTAACATCTCTTCTAGATCTCTGGTTCTCTGTCAGCATCATCCACCCACAGCTGTGTTTTCTCAAACCAATAACATTTAATTTGACTTGCATTATTTAAATGAATGCTTATATATAGTGTTCATTGTACTTTTCCAAACCACTGAGTACTTAAAAGAAGTACCAGCAAGAATTTTGTTGTTCAAAACCAGTTACCAGATTCTACTTTGTGATCAGTATTTTTTATTTGTTATTACATAAAACACAAAACATAACATAAATGCAAAACCCAAGATATGTCTACTGTTTTGCACTGTAGCAGATAAATCTGCATGTGTGTACACTCTTTCAAAATATATCAACAAATACATTTTTGATTTACAGTACAAATATATCTGGATCAAGATATATATATATATATAACACATGCATATTCGTATTCATTTCAGTCTCCACTCACCTTTCCTATCCTTTACTTCCCAATCACACTGACAGTCTTAAGAAAATCTATACATGTTTTGAAGAAGAAGGAAGACAGATACGATCTACAATGACAAGCAAATGACATTGTGTGTCCCCTGATAAGAGATTTCATCTAAGATGATCTAATCATTCCAGATTCCTGTTAATGATGGACAAATAGTACAAACATCACAGGCATTCTCCTGGTAATATAGAAATAAAGGCTGTTTGGAACAAGTTATAAAAATAATGGGCCTGAGCAGAGAGTACAGACCTTGATTTCTTTCTTTTTATTTTTTTTACTGGGTATTTAACGTAAATCGTATATATATATAGTTTTACAAAATAATATGTAATTTATAAAGATTTGTCAGAACATTAGCTATAATTTCTTTATTAATTTTATACACAGTTCTGTACAGTTAATCTCCTCAGAGATATTCAGACAAGCTGGAAGAAGGGAGTAATTTCAAGCTGCTGTTGTTTCATAACTGGCTGGTTTAGGTGAATGATAAAGTCTGCATACAGGGGAGTTCAAGGAAGTAGATTATTTATAATGGTGGTCTCTAAAGATGTCTATTAAATAAAAATAAATGAATAATAAATCATAAATCAGTTTAAATTACGGCCATATCTGATACATTAATAAGTCATATATTTTAATTTGTAATCTGATTTTCTCAGAATGTCTATGCTCCATTATGACTGCATCAAGGGACATGTGTTTCATACATTTTCAACAAGAAACCTTCCAGTTTTTGATATTACTCTGTTTTCTGTTCTTTATGTGTCTGATGGATAAGCTATAGCAGTTAAATTAGTGTATGTTATAGTGGTGGTGCATGTGTGAGGTTCAGTCCAGATTCCTTTATGTACTTTGGACACAACATTTCACATGGATGCTACAGTGCCTTGCGAAAGTATTCACCCACTTTTTATCTTATTTTATTACCTTACAACCTATATTTATTTTATTTTTTCATCTGAATTGTATGTGATACACCTGCACAAAATACTCATTGGTGAAGTTAAAAGAGGATTATATATATATATATATATATATATATATATATATATATATATATATATATATATATATATATATATATATATATATGTATATATATATTTATCAAAAATATATATATATTTATCAAACAACACCATGAAGACCCATGAGATCTCCAAACAAGTCAGGGACAAAGTTGTTGAGAAGTACAAGTCAGGGTTGGGTTATAAAATCCATCATCATCAAATGGAAAGAACATGGTATCACAACAAACCTGCCAAGAGAGGGCCACCCACCAAAACTCTCAGACCAGACAAAGAGGGCATTAATCAGGCACCACAGAGACCAAAGTTAACCCTGAGGGAGCTGCAGAGTTGCCAAGCAGAGACTACCCATATGACCACAATAAGCTGTACACTCCATAGAGCTGGGGTTCATGGCCAGAAAACAGCCTGTATGAAGGCTCATTTTGAATTTACCAAAAGACATATGGGAGACACATCTCATCACCTCAAGTACACCATCCCCACAGTGAAAAATGGTGGTGGCAGCATCATGCTCTATGGATGTTTTTCAGCAGCAATAACTATGGAGTTGGTCTAAGTTGAGGGGAAGATGGATGGTGCTAAGTACAGGGATAGTCTTGAGCAAAACCTGTTTCAGTCTGTCAGTCATTTGAGCCTGGGACAGAGGTTAATCTTCCAACAGGACAATGACCCATAGCATACTGCTAAAGCAACACTACAGTTTAAGAGTAAATGTGTAAATGTAATGGAATGGCCTAGTAAAAGCCCAGACCTTAATCCAATTGAGAATCTGTGGTTAGACTTGAAAATTGCTGTTCACCAGTGGAAAATATGCAATTTAGGGGGTGAATAGTTATGCACACTGACGTTTTCTGTTATTCTGTCCTATTTGTTGCAAACCCTCAAATAATCTATTTTAATCCCAGACTGCAAGGTAGCAAATACAAAAATTCCAAAATGGTGATTTTTTTGCAAGGCACAGTATATACATGGAGATGCAGATTAGTGGAAAAAATATTACACAGTGTTGGAAATGATAGCTTATTTGTACATTCCCTGAGTGAATGATCAGCTATCACTATTTTGTTCAGTATAAGCATTTAGAAGGCAGTGATAAATCTATAAATATTATTTATTGATAACTTGAGTTGGTATAATTGGAGCCTGTATAACACAGGCATTGAAAAGGTGGCCATCTAAAATTGGCGGAGCACAGACTGTTGAAAGAATCCACAAAATCCTAACACTTTTTATCTTTCTAAAATCACTTTGGAAACTTTTTTGTGAGATATGTGCTGATTATTGCAGACGTGTTTTACGACAATGAAAAAAGAGGGCATGGAAAATGGAACAATCTGTGTTTTAAGTAAATAATTGAATAAACTCAATTTGGGGAAGTTGGCAAACGAGGTCTGGTTAATGTTTTCACCCTGGTGCTGAAATAGTTTGAGACTGCATCGCCCAACATCAGCCTCATCTTGTTGGCTCTGGAGAGCCCTTGAGAATGTTATTAGCTTGGTGTTCGCCTTGCCATTTTCCACCCGAGGCAGATGGGTAATTACCGAACTAATAGTCTGATTGAGAGGAATCAGATGCAGTGGCTCACCCAATTAGATGATACATTAGCTTTCTTTCTTTGTAAGCAGCTAATGTGTGAAGCAAAGTGGCATTTCTGAGGGGGTCAGAGTCTCAAACAAGCTCAGAGTTGTAGATTGTAGTGCTCCTCTCTCTCTCTCTCTCTCTCTCTCTCTCTCTCTCTCTCTCACTGATGCTCTTTCTCTACTCACTCCTCTCTCTCTTTTTCTAATGGACTAAAAAGAGTGAAGTCTTCATCATCCAAAAAGCGTACAGAATGCAAATCACACCCTGCTCCTGAACAAAAGGAGGCTGAGGAGGATATTCATGTCCAATGTGTCAGCCTACAACATCAATTACCCAGGACAGAATACACTGAACCAAATGAGAAAGACACTATAATTGTAATAATTATGTTCTTTTGTGCAGTGAGTGCTGTTGTTGTTTTTCAGCAACTAAAGAGTTCTCTCTGGTATTGTGATTTGTAGTCAGGGGACAGATGACCAAGAAAGACTTAGGAGTGTGAGGTGCATTCACTGAACATTTATATACACGCATAAGGCTGGTTATTAAACGGACAGCCCCAGTCCTAAAATACGACTGGCTGATCCGTGTTTTAATCTGTTGTGAAACAATCAATATATGTGTCTGAATACATGCCTCACAATGTCTGAATTCCATATTAATGTGCCCCTGTTTTAAAAATAGTAAGATGGCCTTACCAAAATGTTATCAGAGCCAAACTTGTTCAGCCCACTAGCAAATAAATGTGCAAACATGGGTGTCATGTCATGTACTACAAATGGAAATCCAGATTAAAATAAACAATAATCCTAACAATTAAGTGAGTATTTTGTCCAAGAAATAGTGTAATAATAACTTTTCTATTACAACTAGTTGGCTATCAGGAGGAGCAGGAATGGTCACTGCGAATATTATTCACATATGTCATTTATTAACCTAGTTAAATAGATATTTAAGTTTAACATTTTTTCTATAGCTGTTTCATTTTACTTCTGCCCTAAGAGCATGATATCAGAAGACTGCTTGGTTAAGCCAGGTTCTTGAGCTAAATGCTAGGAACACAGCCCCAGGCTAGCAGCTGGGGGTAACATGTCCTGTAACATCTCCTTTAGAGTCCCCTCAGAAAGAGGACAAAATTCTACTAATTTCTACTCATCTAAAATAACTGTAAATACACAAAAACATATTTTTGTTTCATGGAGAGCAAATTCCACATTATTAAAGTTAAAACTTCACCCTCCTGTTGCCTGCCATGTGCTCTCTGGTCACGGACTACATTGTGTGGTAGAAGAATACATTTTAATATTAAAAAAAACACATTCGTGAATTGAACGTTTATTTTATTTTATTGTATCTTCACCACTGTTTTATGAAAACAATAAGCCACTCGAAATCATGATGTTTTAAGCAATCTACTTTGCATTGTGCCGAACACACCCTTCCCCATGATAAAATTGCAGTAATTCATAGCCTCATGTGGCTTATTGCTTTATCTTTCATTAGAACATTTGGCAGAATGTTATTACGGTGTCTTACGGGAAACACCATAGTGGATTCAACTCATTCTTTTGTAGCAAGAATTATTTGAGTCATTGCATGATGCTTGCAGAAGAATTACCACGTCTTTATCTTTGTTTGAGCTCCTCTCTGGGTGTTGCTGTGATGTTGAGTAGCAGCCAAAACACATTAGAGCACATCTGTCCACTCATGCTTGCCAGTGTGGCCAACTATTCCTCGCCATGTTTCTGAAGAGCCCTCATGGCTGCCATTGTTCAATTTGCTTGACTATTTGCACTTCTCTCTTCGATGCCCCTCCTGCTTATGCTCACTGACTGTTTTTTCAAAAAAACACATGAATACAGAGAGCATTTTTGCTCATGCTCCTGATTGAAACAGGGTCTGAACAGCACATATAACAACAAAATTCATTGCCAGGTTTAGTAGCATAGTTCTGCCTTTTGTGAGATGAGGTGAGGTGTTCCTGTTTGTTTGTATATACCAGCTTGTTTTTCTAATAATGAAGATGTAGGAGATGTTCATCTATAATGCAAAGCACTCATATATGGATATATATGGTTTATTATTTTGAAACTAGAGGTTGGTAATCCAGGTCTAAAGAGCAAAAATGCACTCCAGGATTTTGTTCTAACTGTGGCTCAGCCATACACACAGCTGCCCAGACAAAATACTAGAGCAGATTTTTACTCATTGGACATGGATTACCCACGTTTAAAACTACCCTATGTTCTGGCAATGTAGCACAAGTATATGAACCCACTGAGCATGCCTCAGACCGACTGAGCACTAGTGACATCTGGATCTTTCAGAGCACAGAGGGCTCTCACCAGCTATTATACAAATATCCCAGCCATTGTGTGGCCATTGCAGTGAGCGGTCAAGGCCTTCTACCACCTGTCAAGATTGATAGATAGAAATGTGTTTTTTTGTGTAGCATGTATATATCCTGAGATATGACAGTAAGGCAGCCTTCTAAAACATAAACATATAGGACTGTCACACAAATAAGAAATGTCATGCTGATGCAGTCTGAATGCAGTCTGCTTACCGACTAAACAGTTCTTCAAACAGCAACATGGTTACACTGTAAGACATGTACATACGTTTAGTCTTCCTAACAGGAATATTCATTTTAGCTGTTTATTGTGTATCAGCAGCATTAAAAAGGCTTGCATCAGTAATGGCTCTTAGCAGACTGTGTGTGGCAGTAGTCCTATCATCATTCACATTTTCTCTTCATAAATTATCCAGCTCTTACATGCAAAAGGGGTGTAGTCGAGACTTCAAGTGCATAAAAAGTTATTAGAGGTAGAAAGTGCATTGAAGGTGTCATTATGTGGTCGAATGGCCTTCATGGAAAATGGTTCACCACAAAGGAGAAAGGAAAAAAACCCTGAGGGTGCGCTCAAATATTGTTACTAAACAATGACCCTGAGTGGCTCCTCGCCATCCAAATGTCAACATTCACACTTGGAAACATATGTGTGTTTTATTCCAGAACATTGAGTGCACCTAAAGAACAATTATTCATGTAATCTCCAGTGGTGAGATGGCAAAAAGGACATATTCTTCTCTGTCAGAAAAAAGAAGCTGTTATTATGAAGCACAAAGGTACCGTTACTGATATAATAGACCCTCGAAAAAGAAGAACCTGCTTTGTGTGGACACAGTTAATATGGGCTTGGTTTTAAACAGAATCACATTTGGTGTTATCACAGAGAAGGAGAGGAGTGTTGAAAAGTATTTGAAGGAAAGAAACACATATACCCTTTAGAACCTTAGGGCAATTCTGTGCGATGTTTTCATAGATGTACAGTCAAAAATTAAAACAGCATTTTAAAGAGACAATCCCACATGCCAACTGTTGTTATTTTCAGGACATCCTAGATTACTCCACATCTGAGGTAAAAAAAGTAAGAGAATTGAAATATTTAGAAATTGATCATCCAGAGATTTTGGGCTGTATGTGTAAAGACTTGATTGAAAAGAATATTTATAATAATATTTTTTTCTAAATATTTGACAGATCAGATAAAAAAAAAATAAAAACAACCTGAATGCCCTTTTTTGTTATTTACAGTGCTTCCAGAAAAAATATAACATACATAGGTTTTCATAGACTTTGACAAGACAGGTCATATAGTAGACAGTGCATGCCAGCACACAAACCAAGCTATGAAATCTAAGTAATTGGAGGTGACCAAGAACCCAATGGTCACTCTGATTGAGCTCCAACATTGCTTTGTGGAGAGAGGAGAACCTCCCAGAAGGACAACCATTTCTGCAGCACCATGGTAGAGTGGGCAGAGAGAAGCCACTCCTATCTGGAATTTTCAACAAAACATTCCAAAGTAGACAAAAACTCATGGAAACATCTGAAGTAATTTCCCCAAAACTAAACATACAATAAATAAAATAAAGTACTGCATTACCTTTTACAATATGCTTACAAAATATGAAAAACTCAAACAGTTTATGAATAAACATTAAAAGATTTTAATAAAAGCATTCTAAGAACTTGCAGAAAACCTAGCATGTCAAATGTCCTATGTACTAAAAACTAAAACTAAAAAACAGTCATTTCTAGCTGGCCTTTGCAAACTCTTCTCCTCAAACATGTGGACTGTCCTTAAAATTCAGGAAATCAACAATGTGTGTAGTAGTGCATCTCAAAAAACAGAATAATGTGGAAAAAGTTCATTTGTGCTCATATGAACAGTGACAGACAATAAAACAATTGGGCACAACTGGACACAATTTGGACATGTTCACTATGAGGTGTACTCACTTGGGTTGCCATTAATGGCTGTGTGTTGTCTTATTTTCAGAAGACAGTAAAGCTATACTGATATACAAGTTATATCCAAGTTTCATTTCTATAGTACTGTCCCATGAAAATATATAATAAAATATTTGCAGAAAGAGGGGCTGAGGGGTGTACTCACATTGTGAGATACTGTATAATCACTGTATAATCATCACAGGGTCACAGTTATACATACATGTTCAAATACACATAAAGGACATTGAAGACTTGGTTAATTTTGATAGAGTCAGGATTTTGGGAAGTCCAGAAAGATTTCAAACCACTGAGAAATGCACACATTTACTATCCATGCAAACCAGGCTATACTGACAGAGGTTGAAATATAATATTAAGCAATAATGATTTATTTAATAAATTAATAAAATATTTATAACAAATATCAGTGTGGATGAAATTAGTGGTTCATCAGTCTGATTTAGCAATGGTATAGTTATATGTTAGCCATTTGTCACTGTTCCTCCTGTGCTGGATAGGCTGGTGTGAGTGGCTGTGGGAGGCTTCTGACGACCTTCATCCCTGCCTCACCTTGTAAAGCTTGCTGCAGGCAATTGCACTACCTCTGACTATTAATGACTAGAGGATGGAACATTATGGCTGTTGTGACACACTTGACCAATGAGTTCTGATGAGTGTACAAAACTGCTTTTTGTTTCTTTAAACTTAGTCAAAGATCATTACTATGTTCTTATGTTAATACATTAATGATAATGTTTCACACTGCAAAAAAATATTTACATTAATCCAAATACCCTTTGGAATTTATATATATATATATATATAGTGACACCAGCTCATTTACTGTTTCTTCTTTTATTATTTTGCCTTTGTTGGAATAACAGGCTCTACTGTCCAGGGAAAATTTTTATGTGTAAGTAAGACTTGAAATGTCATTTTACATGTAATGAATATATAACAGTTTACCTTTTTGAATAAAATTGTAATCATGAATGAGCTTTTTAACAATATATATTTTGGAGAAGCAATAATATATATGGCATTGCTACAGAATTACAGAATTAGGCACAGTAAAAATAAATGTTCAGGACTCTCAATCTTTAAATCTAGGCTGGAAACTCAGCCTAGTTCAGTGAAGCTTTTAGTAATTAATGTCTCACCGTAGTTACAGACTGCAGATCCAGGGGTTCATGGACATAGGGCGCTGCCCTTTTTTCACTTGATCACTCAGGTTTGTGATGGTGGAGCAGGCATGCCACACTCTTGTAATGTTTAAATCTTTGTTCTCCATAAATCTAAACAAACTAATTACATCTCGCTACCTTTTCTGAATCAATGATGACCCACTGGCCTGGGATAATGAAATACTAACCTGCCCCATCTGAGAAGGACCCCAAGCTCCTCAGCCACCACTTCACATTGGCTGCCCACCTTCTGGCTACTGGACTCGAATTAGTTTCCCAGCCTTCCTTGGACTAGTTGCCCACCTGCCATCACCAACTAAGAAGACATTTACTCAGACCCTGATTAGCTGCAACTATTGTATTGCAGCAGAGTTTTTCCTTGCCACTGTCACCTTTGGCTTGCTCACTGGGGAGGTTTATGTCTTTATCCTTTGTTCATGTGTTGTTCACCTTTTTCTATAGAAGAATCAATCAAAATCAATCAATCAATCAATCAATCAATCAATCAATCAATCAATCAATCAATCAATCAATCAATCAATCAATCAATCAATCAATCAATCAATCAATCAAAATGTATTAATATAGCACTTTTTACAACTGATTTACTTTTTATTTCTGTAAAGCTGTTGTAAAAAGTGCTATACAAATATATTCTGATTTGATTTGATTTGAAGTTTTGTCTTAAACAAATGAAATGCATGCTTGATAGGGTTGAGATCTGGTGATTGACTTGGTCACTGCACAATATAACACTTTTTTGCATTAAAAACTGGGTTGGTTTCCCAGTATGTTTTGGATCATTGTCAACCTGTACTGTGAGGCAATGTCTAATCAACCTGGCTGCATTTGGTTGAATCTGAGCAGAATGTACACTTCAGAATTAATCTGGGTGCTTCTGTGTTCTGTCACATCATCAATAAATGCTAGTGATCTAGTGCCACTGGAAGCCACGCATGCCCATGCCATCACATTGCCATCACCATGTTTTACAGAGAATGTTGTGTATGTTGTATATGTTGATCTGTCCAGTAGACCTACTTATACACCTACTTCCTGGAGAGTGTTCTTCACTTGGGTGGATGTTGTGAATGTATTGTTCACCGTGGAATGGATTCAGTGATCATCAACCACTGTTGTCTTCCATGGACCTCCTGGCTTTTTAGAGTTCCTGAGCTCACTCTTTTTTTTCCCATTTCAGATGTATCTCTGGTGGATTTCTTTTTAGCAGCCTGATAATGGTCTGTTTAATTTCCATTGAGTGCTACATTGACCACATGTTGTGGGTTCACAGTAACAGTTTCCAAATGCAAATGCAAATTCACACCAAAAATCAACTCTAGGACCTTTTACCTGCTTAATTGATTATGGATTAATGTGGGAATAGCCAATGAAGCCCATGATATAACCTGAAAATATGTACTTCAATTGCATCTCTGCAGTTGTTTTATTTCAAATCCAATGTGGTGGCATGCAGAGCCAAAATAAAAAGACTGTGTCACTGTCCAGATGTTTATGGGCCTAACTGTATACAGCTTTGCTAGTTAGAATGATTAAAAGAAACAAACCTGTCCAGGTGAGTTTACAGATACCTTATAAGGTTTGATGTGGTTGATTCAGTGTTTTTAATTGGTTCCCACTCTTATTTCCCACAGTTCTGAATTCTCTGTAGACAAAGTCTAGCTACCATTAGTTGGATGTCATGACAAGTCACCAGACAAGTGGATTAAAATGTGTCCTATTTCAACAAAGTATAGTAATTTTCTGTAACTTTCACACAACATGCGTGGATAATGAATCAATGTTTATTGTTTGTGGGCATTTTTAATAAAAGATTAGACTGAACCACAAGATGGGAGCCTTCAGTATAGGCACTAATTCTTTTCATTATCATACCATATCATACCTCCCCCAAATCCAAGATGGCAGCTGTCTGATTCCTTTGTTACTGAGGTCTGTGGATTTTTTTTGTTTTGTTCTAAGTGTTCTAAAGGATATATACGGTTGAATATCGGAAATCTAAACTCTGAGATATCTGGGACTTGCTTTGAGGATCTATTTTGGTTCAGTTGTCTAAAGAATGCTTGAGGCCTAGCTTGCAACTGAATTGTTTGAAGCCTGGGCCATTTTCTGGCTCTAAGTGTCTAAGTTGTCTTTTAAATTAATGCTGTAATATACAGGTTGAATTTGGGACACTCTTGAAGTTCCTTCTGAATCCTAAATTTTGAGATATCTGAGACTTATTTTGTTACCAGCATTTAGCCCTGCAGTAGCCAGTTTCCACTGGACTATTAACCTCAAACTATGCAGTGGCCGGTTTCTGCCGGACTGCCAGCCTCCAGCTTTGCAGTGGCCGGCCTCCACCGGGCTACCAGCCTCCAATAGACTTTCCATCTCCTACCAGGCTACAAGCATCGACTGGCTCTGCATCAGTCAGTGTTGACTGGTCCACTAGCTGCTATCAGCTCTGCCGATGTAGCTACCTCCCAGCTGGACACACTGACTCTCAAGTACTATTCTTTCTCTCTGGAGTGAAGTCCATTTAAGGGCAATGGCTTTCTTCCTGGCTTTGCTTGTTGCTGCTATGTCTCTTTGGGACTTGAGTGGGTCCATTGGGGTGTGCACACCAGGGAAGGTGTACCCCCCCTTTGATCATTCCAAACCCTTTAACAGCTGCTTTGCTTAGCAGGCCAATCGACCAACCCCTATCTTTTTCTTATGTGGACTCTTTTAACTATGACTATTGGTTGTGTCTTATTACCATGTTTGTTTTTTGAGTCTAATTTTATTCTATCAGAAAGGTCTCTTGTTTAATTTGCAATTATGTTACATTTCCAAAAGGGCATCACCCAGCAATCATGATGAAATTAGGAAATGTTACCTGCTGTTACTTTTACTTATGATTTCTGGCTTACAGACAAACCCTGGTCCTGCTATTACCCCTACTGAGTTCAAGGATTGGTCAGGGCTAGGTGTAATCCATTTGAATATTTGTAGCCTGCTCCCAAAGATTGATGTGCTGCGCATTTTGGGCCAAATCAACTGATGCAGATGTCATTGTCTTGTCTGAAACATGGCTTAGTAAATCATGTTCTGATAATGCCATTTCTATTAAGGGATACAATGTATTCAAGACTGACCATCCCAAGAAACGGGGTGGGGTTTGCGATTTACTGCAAATCTAAATTTAATGTGAAAGTTCTGCAGTCCAAATCAGTCTGTAAACAATGTAACTTATGGCAATAAATATTGAGGTGTCAACTGGGTTCTCTCTAACTGTGGTGGGTTGTTATAGACCACCATCCGCTGTTGCTGAGACCCTCACCAACTTTGTTATCCAAAGTTGTTATCCTACCTGAACTACAGTGAAATAATTTTGACCGGTGACTTAAATTGGGATTGGTTTAATTCTTCATCTGATGCTTTCAAGGCTATCTGTGTTACATTTAAATTCACACAGCTTATTGAGAGTCCCACACATCCCAATCTAAAATTCCCAAACAAATCTTCATTGATTGACTTGTTCCTGACCAATGTTCCACACAAGTATTCTTCCACAGCTATTTTTGCGATTTATATACGTGACCATTGTGTGACTGCTGCAGTCAAAAATGCAAAGGTGCCTAAAACTAAACCCAGTTTTGTGATTAAAAGCAACATGAAGACATTTGTTGAGCAGGGATTCGTTCATGTCTTGTGTAACTTTAACTGGGAACATATTGAATTATGTAATCATGTACAGAGTGGATGGGAGTTCTTCCACAAAGGTTTCTCTTTCCTTGTTGAGAAACATGCTCCCTTCCACCAGTACAAAGTCAAAGGATAACCCTTGGTTTACGCCCGACATATCTGACCTTTTGCAAAATAGAAATCACACGTGGGCTATAGCCAGAAAGACTGGGTCTGAAGTTGATTGGCTCACTTTCCTACCTGTTTGAACAATTACCGGCTGATTTCCAATTTGTGCATTTTGTCAAAAAAAAATTCACACAGCCCTTTCTGTTGACCTTTCTAAGGCCTTTGACACTGTGGATCACTCCATCTCGTAACAACGACTGTTGAATATTGGTCTGTCTAACCATACAGTTGGATGGTTTATAATTATTGTCAGATGGATGCAATGTGTACATTTTGAAAGTATCTCCTTCAAATGCTAAATGTCTATTCTGGCGTGCCACAGGGTTCTGTTTTAGGTCCAATTTTATGAGCCCCCTCCCAGTATTTTTTCCCTACATAGGACCGAAATTGATTTGGTGTAATGTTACAAGTATTTGGGCGTTTTGATTGATAACAGGCTTTCTAGAAAACCTGGTCAAAAAATTTAAGCTGAAACATGGACATTTGCTACCAGGAAAAAGCTGGTTGCTGCCACATTTCTTCCTATGTTTGATTATGGCGACCTTATTTATATACTTGCCCCGGCAACATGTCTGCAATCTCTGGACTCTGTGTACCATGGCACCTTGAGGTTCGTCACAGGTTGCAAAGCTCTCAATGTTCACTGTACTTTATAAGGCAGAGTTAAGTAGCCCTCACTGGCTGCACGTCGCCTTTCGACACATTAGCACATTTTCATGTACAAAGCCATTCTAGGCCAACTTCCCCAATATTTATGTGGTTATATCTCAAGACCCCAGAGCACTTATTCCTTACGTTCCAATGATTGTTATCTGCTTAATGTTCCCAAAGTTTGCATTGAATTTGGTAAGGTCTCCTTCATGTATTTTGCACCCACTGTTTGGAATGCATTGCAGAGCACTCTGAATCTGAAGGAACTTATTTCTCTTGGAACATTCAAAAATCTAGTAAGGAACCTGGAATCAGCCTTTTATCATTCCTGCTCTTGCTCCGTATGAAATTTCGTTTTCAACCCTTGATCCAATTAGATTGTATTTGTGTACTTCACTGTTGTCTGACTGCTGTTTTATAATGTAATTGTGAATTGTTGTTAAATGTGGGAACTGATGTTTTAGGCTGCTGTCTTGGCCAGGCTTCCCTTGAAAAATAGATCATTGTGTCTCAACGGGATCGACCTGGTTAAATAAAGGGTAATTAAAAATAAAAAAATATCTTTAAACAGTTGCTTAAAAGAGTCTATGGCTACTGAGTGTTAACACAAGGTTTAAAGAGACCTTATAAAAAAAGGCTTATTTTCACAATGTCTTGGGTGTCTAATCATTTTCACAAGCCACATTCTGACTTTTAATTATGAATGTGAATAAAGACAGGGAAACATTAGGATTTACGACTGAAGATTTAAGAACTTATCCATAAGGTTTTATTTCCCATAAATTTTAGGGTGTCTAAATATTTGCACATGCCACATTGATAATTCTGACTCTTAATTATCATGTGAATTAAGACAAGGTAAGATTAAAATGTGCCAGAAATATTCTTTTATGAATACAGTCAGGTGTGAATGGGTGCCCTGTTTTACTTAAAGACAAGAAAAAATCTTTACAACACGTTTTGTTTTTGGACACAATTTGTCTATGACTATAGACTATGAATTGGTGGAGTCTATGCTCTTTTGAGATGGTTTTGTAAAATTCTAATTCTAAAAAAAATCTAAAGGGTTTGCAAATTTTCAAGTACCCCTGTTAAAACACACACACACACACACACACACACACACACACACACACACACACACACACACACACACACACACACACACACACACACAAAACACACACATACTATTGGTAAGGTCTGCTTCTAACACTGCATCTAACACAAGACTCTTTTGACTGAGAAAAGAAATCTGAAGATAATTATAAGTCTATATCAGTCCCAGCTTTTCTGCTCAGTGTTTCTGTAGCCAATGGAAATTGCTGCCACGTCTTACCAAGAACTGGGTAGCTACCTTATTGTTCTAATAATTACATATTGGTCTCATTATGTTGATTTTATCATTTCATTACAAGCTCTTAATGGCCATTGCGTTTATTGTCATTTACATTTACATGCAATGAAATCCACATGAGGCAAGATAATTAAGGGGCAGCAATGTATAATTATGTGCCATATTTATAAGAGGGCTTGCTTAATTAATGAAGTTACTCTGCATCTTTTGTGCACCTGCATTATGAAATGTTATTATTTGCATTCTTTCAGTTTCTTATGATGTACTTATTAAATGCCAGACTCTGAATTAATGAATGACCTCGACTGCACATTCAAAAGGTGGCCTTCACAAAAGCTCCTTCCATCATAAGTGCAGCCCTAGCTAAAGACGGAGTGCTCTGCCTTGTCTGTTGTTTCTCTTTCCATTCAACTAGAAATTGCAAAGCTACTGTAATTGGTGGATATTCTAGAGTAGGAAAAAAGACAAATATTGGGGGGAAAAAACCTACAAATTAAAAAGAGGTGTCCTTGTGACTTGTGCCAGAAATGGCATAGTAAGTTATTTCTTTTAATGCAACAAAATGTCTTATAATTATTAAAATCCAGGAATTAAGCAAGGCGATTTATACATATGGTACAATTAACAAGTAGCCTCTTAGCCTCTTAGTTACTATGTGCAGCCTTTCAAATCAAGTATGGTAACTTCCTAGTAAAGCATTTCTGAGCACTCCAGAAACAACTGAAATATACACACTGTTTATTTCACAAAAAAAGGAACAGTTTTGAGTACAGACCTTGCAGAAACTCATATTCTACTTTTAGATTAGTCCTGTTACTTATGTAATGTCACAATACTACAGTAAAATTTATATCACATGAAATTGGTGTCATTGACAGATTCTGCCCAGCTATGAGTCATGGCAGTAAAGTAAACCTAAAGAAGACATAAACAAGCAAAGTGGCAGCATGTTGATTAACTGTTAAAAACTGAGGAAAAAAAATTCAATGGCCTCAGTAAGTACAATCTTAAAATCTTTAAACTAGAGCAGACTGCAAGTTACTCCAGTTACAATTTGTAATTAAAAAATAATTGCAGTATTATCACTCTTTTTAGGGTAGGGGACAGGGGGATTAAGGGGGTCACCATTACCCCTATGAACTAAGAACTAATATATACTGTGTTTGATATTGCAGCTGACAGAAAAGCATAGAACATCTTGATGTCAAGACTGTGTTTTCAAGCCCTTGCCCGAGGCTTGATGTAGGATTCTCAGCACCAGAGGGTCAGCAAACCTCTCCTGCCAGATGTACAGAGAATGACAGCCTTGTTAATAGCCAATGCATGATTCAGGAACTTACTCCATCACCTGATGAACTGTCTGCCAAATCCCCATTGTTCCATTCACCTCGCTCGCAAAACACATGCTTATCGAAGAGACAAACCGTTGTCTTTCGCCATGCAACACCAGAGTCGCTCTTTTGCTTGGAAATTACTTAGAGCTAGGAAATAATTGGTCTCAGAGGGCATTGTAGTGTCTGCTCATCAGGTGTTATTCACCACTGTCCAGGTCTGCAGTGACCCCTGCCTGAGTGTGAACGTGCCAAGAAAGGCATGCATTGTATGTGTAAACAGGTAGATCGTACAGGGACTGGTGGACAGAGTGGTCACACTCAAACTGTACGTGCTTCAGAAATGTAATTTATTTTGTCTAATTTATAAAGTAGTGGATGCCAAATGAAAGAGATGCTGCTGATTTTTTTCTGTTTTCCTCATCTCATACAATCCAATTACACACCGGCATATTAATGATCCTCTCAGAGGTGTGCATGACAGTCTGAAGTAAACTATAGTCTTCAGGCTATCCATGTTCCTATTTATGCTTTTTTTATGAATCTCTTTTATCACAAAGAAACTGGTTTCTGTACTCATATAGAAAAGAATGGCTTTCTCAAGCAGCCCACACCTTCACATTTGCATTCAGAACTCCATCTTCGGGCCCATTGTCACCCGCAGAGAGATGGTGAAAGCTTGTTGAGTTGTAATAGTGCTTGGTCCCAGACATCCTCACAAATTACTGCAGCACAAAGAACTGAGGTGCGAGTAACAGTGCACACATATGTAAATGACTGATCCCTGCCCCTTGAAAGACAGCCGCCGAAGGAGGAATCCCACTAAGCATACAGCAGCCTTTTTTTTCTCCCCTTGCTTCCCTACTCTGGGCCTCCTTGCACTTTTGAGGCTTGCAGAGTCTTCTCTCACTGTAGCAGCCGGCCCAAGTCAGACCTTATTCATTTCCTACACCACACCACTGCTCTCTGAAACCTTCCCTATAAGACAGAGTCATTTTCTCCATATCCACCATTTACTTATTTGAGTGCCATCTTTTTTTTTTTTTTTGAGTGGCAGACTAGTGTATCTGAAAAGGGGGGTGGGGTGAGTGGAGGGAGATGTTGGATACTGTGGAGAAAGTGCTAAAAGGAGAACAGCATACAACATCCACAAGTACTGTAGATGCATGCATACTTCACATATGCAGGTACTGTGTGTTCACAGGGCCGCCTATCTTAATGAGCTACGTTCTGTTGATTTTATAATACCCTTTCATTTCCTTTCTTGTGCAGAGGACTCTGTTGTTACACCCATTATTCCCTTCCCAAGAGCTTTCTCACATCCTCACTAGTCATTATGGTCCTCAAGTGCTGTTTATCTGCTTTCATTTCCAGACAGAGAGATCTTAATAGATTGAATTGATTATGTCTCACATGGCATTCATGTTCAGGACTATATATTGGGCATCTTCAAACTCAGCAACAATTTTACCAAAAACTTGTAAAATTTGACTGTACTATCCAGTTCATTACATCTCATAATTAGATGAGAGAGAAATCCTTGATCAATCATTTATTTGTGATGCCTTTTGTCTTATTTTCAATTAAGCTGTTATGGGCAGTCCATCATATTAAATGTTATTTGATGTACAAAATAAAATGAATTATGACATCCAATCAGTGAAAGGCTCACTGCTAATGAACTTTGTATCATTTCAAATGGGGGGACCTGCAGAATCTGGGCCAACACGTGATCTCATGGCTCATGAATGACTAATAAGGAGCCCTGTGACATGCCCTTCACCCATCCCTCCTAAATGAGCAGAGCCATGATGCTTTTTGGTTCAAATGTGTCTCACCTTTATTAGACTCTCAGACATTATGGATTTACAGTGTACATTTTCAGTGGGCAATAAGAGGGTACAGAAAAGTCAAAATACACACTCAAAAAAATCTAAAGCAAAGACAGAAAAATATCTGTCTTTTCCCTCTTAATTTCCCCAACAGTCCCCTTTGTGAACTTTGCATCAAAGCCCTGATGAACAAAAGCAGCCAGGAGTCTGACAAAGACGAGAGCGAATGGTATGTGGAGCCATCTGTTTTGGAGGACACCCAAAATCTTGTGTATGGGCCATACTTAGTTATCCCACTATTCCATTCCAGGAGTGCACTAGGCTTCTATTCACGCAATGGGCCATATACTACCCATCTCTTGGCTGGCATTTTTTCCATGGTACAATTAAGTAATTTATTCCTTTCTTCACCCTCCTTTTTAATGAATCCAAGCCACAAACAAGCCCCAGTTGCTCCTATTCAAGGCTTGTGATTGCATCTGGCAGTAATTGCTGCGAAGCCTGAAGTGGGAACGGGATGGAAACACATTGTTTTGGGGGTAATAGGTGAAGACCTGCCTCTCTTGACCTGTAATACATTAGTGTCAGTGAACATTTGGCAGCCCTCAAATGATTAGCAATGAAGATGAATTGAGGAAAAAAGGAGAAAAGGAAAAAAGGTAGAAAATCTGCCTCATCTGAAACACTGGAGTCTGCATATATTAGCATGCTGATTAGTTGTTCTTTTGTCTGTGCTCCTAATTATTATGACACATAATGTCTTCATCATGCAAGATTCAGATCTGTCTTGTTCAAAATTTATGTAGGGAGGGGAGAGAAAGATGTTTATTGATTCTATGTGGAAGTGCCTTTTGTTGCGGTTGCATTTTTATGTTTCTCTTTAATTGGAGACAAATTTGATTGCCTTTGACTGCGGAAGAGTTTTTTTTTTTTCAACATATTTGTTTTCCTTTTGTTGACAAACACACGGGTAACCTGGTTGTTGTTATTTGAGCATGCATTTATAAGTTTATTCCCAAATCCTTCCCAGAGGTGAGCATTCAGGAATCAGAGACAGGAAAATAAAACACATTGATTTTCTTAAATAATAACAACATGACTGGAGTTCCAGAATTCAGCATGTGCCTGTAGATAAATCCTGTAGATACATGTGTTTTTGTAGCACTTTATTCCAGGTATTGGGGATATTTCTAAATTTACATATTTTTTTGCATAGCATTCAGGTGTAGAAAAGTCAGCTGTGTTTTTGAAAGCTATCTGTCTTCACTAGCTGCTAAGGTGGAGGATGTTTTTATTCACAGAAGCCAAAAGGTGGATGGGTTAACAAAATATAAGCCACTGCATTATCCTCTGACCTTTGTCATTTACGTATGGCATCAACTGTTCACCTGAAGTCTGATAAACTTATTCCACAGGGTATCAAATGCTAATATGTACACAAAGCATGCAGCATTTTGGCAAATGTCAGACATATTAGAGGTGCAGTAAATGTCTGTGTTTACTAAAGTAGGGAGGAGAAAAACCTGTGAAATAGTTACAGTCAGAAGTGTGTAACAGTAATGCATATACATGAATCAGTTAGAATGATTGTGATAAATGTGAAAAAAAATCTTTTTTTTTTTTTTTACTATATAACCTAATGTGAGGTATGAATTAATAGCATAATGTATAGAGCAGTGTAACACTGTGTTATGTACTTGTTAAATATGAACTAGAATGATATAATAATACAATCCTTATATATTTTAGCACAGTATTACATTACATGCAACACTGGCCTTTAGATCTAGTCCATGATTAAAGAGAAACACTGCCTGTGAGTGAGTGTGTGTGTGTGTGTGTATGTGTGTGTGTGTGTGTGTGTGTGTGTGTGTGTGTGTGTGTGTGTGTGTGTGTGTGTGTGTATGTGTGTGTGTGTGTGTGTGTGTGTGTGTGTGCCAGAGAGAAAAAAGAGAGATAGGAATAGAATGGCTGGGCAAATTCTTTGATGAATTGTGTTAAATATTGTTATCTGTGAATGAGGATAACAAGTAGTTTGTTTAACAGTAATTTTGTAATTTTTGTAATTTTTGATGAATATGCTTATTTAATTGAGGAACTGCAAAATCAGATTTTTCACAGTAGCTGACCATGTGTGTGCCATGCCTGTGTGATGAGCAGGCTAAAATTTGGACATTCAGATGCAGCAGGACTGTAAGGGGAAGAGAAAAGCCATGTCTGCAGCCACCTCAGCCAGTTAATTTGTTTACTGCCGCCGTTTAGTCGCTCGGCATATTCCATGGGCACCTGAACACTTGATAGAGATGAGAATTATCCAGCCCACTGGAGGACACACACATTTAAATCCCTGATTGCTGTTTTTTGGAGACCAAGGTTATTAACTGTTCAATAGCTTTTATGTATTTATTTATTTTTTTTTACTTGTAAACGGTGGTGTGGAGCGGCGTACTCTCCGAGGACATGCAGAACTATCACTGTGTGCATGTCGCTCCTTGTTCATCTCCTCATGAAAAGGTCTTGTTGTAGTTGCACTCTTTGAATTGTGTTTTATTTGATTACTCTCGCTCCACTGTGCTCATTTGTCCATGTGGGCTGTGTTGTCCTCGTCTTCCCATTCCGAGAGACGGGAACACTGCTCTCTGCTATGACAAGCCATAGAGTTCAACCAGGAATCAGAAATTAATTATACTTTTTTCTACTTTGGTTAATTCATGTTTACTTATTTCTGCAGATCTGCAGTATAAATGTCACAGATGGATTTGTTAGGTGCATATTAATTTTTTAACATTAATATTAAAAATGAATAATTCTTACATTTGACATTGTTTTACTTTAAATGTTAGAAAAGCTTTGGAGATCAGAAAGTTAACACATTCCATCCATAAAATAAAGACTGGAAAAAACATTAAAGCTATGACTGTGTACTCCAGTCTCTTTAAAGGTGGATAATCCAGGTACAATGGGTAAAAATCTGCTTCAGGACTTTTTTCCGACTGTTTTGTTCTGCTGCAGGTCAGCCACACACACAACCAGCCAGGCAGTCAGAAAACAATCTTGGAGCAGGTTTTTAGTCTTTGGACCTGGATTACCCACCTCTGAATCTAATTTCTCTTGCTGGCATTTATGAATAATATTTAATATGAAGGTTGAATAATATTTGCCCAAATGTAAACCTGGCATGTAAAAAATAACCCTTTGTTATAAGAGTTAATATCAAACATCTGTTAATTGTTGAGCATAGACTAGAGAATCATTTATCAATATATCAAGCAACTTACAGTTACAACTTACAGAGTCCTTGTTAACACATACATGGATTTCCCCCTCTTTTGTTTCAGAAATGAAAATGCTTGCCAGAGTATGATGACCCTGTTGGGGGCAATAGTGTCTCATAACTTGAGACATCAAAACACCACAAAACACCACAAGCAGGAAGAAATTAATTAACAAATTCCATTAATCCCTAAGTGGTGCACTACGAAATGAGGGATTGTAAATGTAATAGATCATAATATATCTGTAATAGAACAGTGTTTACATTTATTCATATGTGAAAATAATATCTCTTGTACTATCTGTGTGTAGATGCTGTAGTTTGATGCCCTATGTAGTTCACAATATAGAGAGTAAGGAGGTATTTGAGATTCAGACAGTTTATGAAGATGGCAGTGTCTTAATAACCCTCATTTCCCTGTCCACACAACAACACTAACAACAAAGTTTGTGAACATCTTAAAGTTATAAATATTTCTTCCATTCAATGTAAAAAATAAATAAACAAGAACGGAGATACATAAAAAGTTGCATGAGAGTGATGATGTAGACATTTGCTGATCGAGCACTTTTTTCTGAAAACATGGGTATTAACAGATTTTATCGCCTCTGCTGCAGTAGCACCAACTATCATTAAAGGCCTTAAACATATGAACAAGTTAGTAATGTTACTACCATGCCTAATGTACTAGTGCATCTCAGCAAATTTCATAATTTATAAACTTATTTTATATTCATTACATTGAACATTTTCACAAAGTTTTTAATTATTATTATTGTATAATATGAAAATCATTCATCCAGATCAAATATTATTAGAATCTTTAATTCAGAGTTTGAATAAATTACTAATTAGAAAGTATCAACATTAACCTAATTTATTGGCATTTATAGATCTTTTCAGGAGATCTTAAGCCACTCAAATTTGTCTAACTTTGAGATGTAAATTTGAACAAAATTTTGATTTTCTATTAATTTAACCGTATTTTGATCTAAAAAAAAGTATGCTTACATTATTGTTATTTTTTGCTAGTAAGGACAACAAGATACAATTTAACAACACAGAAATCCTGTTGTGAATTGATCATCCAGGGTGTTTTTTGTGCAAAAGGTTGGGCATCAAAATTACTGTTACTGTGAACAGTTAAACACGCTGAAAATGAAATGATCTCCAAAAGGCATAAAGATAAAGATGGAACACACTTTTCAAGGTTTTAAACAAAATCATTGTTTTGGTTTAATATAATTTCTGAGTTAAAAAGAAAGAAGTACCTTGCAAAATATGGGAACCCTAAGATATGTGAATGTTCAGATTTTGACCAAAGACCTTGTTAGCCAGGCACATTTTCAAGCAGAAAACACATATGCAGAAAGCTTCTTTGGCATTTAAACTGGGATTTATTTCAGTTGGAAACAAGTGGATTTTATTTGTTTTCCAGATGGATTACCATTAATACAGAAGTCTTATAGTTTGTTTTGATATGTGTATAATGTTGTGCAGCTCTCTGATTCTAAAATTTATAACAAAAAAAGTCTTGAAATATGTCACTTAAGATGTAATGAATATATTCTAAGACAATATATCTTTATTAAATTCAAAAATTAGGTTTTATGATATTCTAATTTTTGAAATAATAATATGAAAATGTGCATTCTGGCATTTGACCTACATTCTAATGCTGTCTCTGTGTTTTTATTTTCATTTTTCTTAAAGGACAGAAATACAGAAATAGTAACTGTCTTTGATATCTCTTCAGACTTCTATGTTTCTATGTATTACAATATGAGGTTCAATAAGATGTAATGTAAAACATGCGAGATGCCCATTTTTCTCAGTAAGATGAAAAATGATACAACATTTCAGATCATAACTGTCATATTATTTTCATTATTCCTGTCTGCAAGAATGTGGTATTAACACTAATGCAAACTCGGGTTCAGTAATTGGCACTAATGGATGTGAAGGACTCCAAAATGGGACATCATTAAAGCTGTCAACACATTCTCAGGATAGTTCAATTGTGTGTGAGGCTATGCACAGAGACACATTTTGTGTGTGTGTGTGTGTGTGTGTGTGTGTGTGTGTGTGTATATATATATATATATATATATATATATATATATATATATATATATATATATATATATATATATAAAGAGAGAGAGAGAGAGAGAGAAGAAGGTCAGCACAGACAAATTGGGGTTATCTGTGTAAGGAACTTTCAGGCACAAATGACATGTAATAAGGTTCTTTCTCCCACTACAAATCTGTGTGTTTTGAAGCAATTTCAGGTGCTTTTCTCCCTGAAGGTATTGGTATTAGTATTAGTTGCTGCAGTGTGTACAGACTACGATACCATTAGCAACCAACTGAATGCTATTAGCAAACCTACACATAAGAGGCAGCATGATGGAGGAAGGGAGCACTAAACTTCTGTCACCTGGACTTCTTTAAAATCATTTTGTTTTCCTGGTGTCTCAGCTGGTACTGTTACACTGTATATCCAAAGGTTTATTTCAGCTACTTTGAAAAAAAGTAGCATATAAAGTAGCATAGATGTACTGCAAAAAGAATAGGACTCAGTAATAGAAAAACGGCAGTGGTAAAGTAATAAATGAAAAATAGGTAATTAATTAACTATAACATTGCATAAGCAACTATATTCTTATTAATAACCCACGCATTAATTCTGTTAATTTATCTATTTGTTCTCTAGGGTTTTTATTTTAATGTAAAATCTCACATGTATTTTATTTCTAATCACAAAAAGGACAGACACTGATCCTAAGTTTTTGTCTGCCTTTTTCAAATATAAGCATGGCAGCTACAAATTAAAGCGTCAGCACAAGAAAGAGACAGAACTGTAAACATTGTTTTACAGCAGCGTTCACTCTCTCCTGCTCTCCCTCTCTCCCGTACTTCAAAAAACAAGCTCAGAAATGATGGAGGAGTGGAGTTAACCAGAGACCTCACTCACCGCTCCTCAGCAGGGACTCATGAAGAGGGATAATTGACTAGATTGAAAGAATGGATTTCTCACTCTTAAATAACAGGATTTGTGCTAACCTGCACATTAAGGTTTTCATAGCCAGTTAGCTGCTGATCACAAAAGGGACGCAAAGTGAGTGTTCCACCTTGTCAGGAAGAGGCCACAGGAAAGTGTGCTTCGATATGTCGCTTATTCATGTGCACCAGGTAATTACCTCAAACCCTATATTACCATGGAAATGAGATGCTACTGCACTGTCAACCCCTGCCAAGCAAAAACAAGGCCATCTACAAGAATTTAAAGCTGATCTTTTATCTGCTGGCAGCAGTGGGCTGAGTAGTTTTAGAACTGTTTTTCAAGGGAGTTACGAGTTACAGCACTTAAAATGGATCTTTCTGCAAAATACAGAAGTATTGGGACACCTGCTCATTCACTGTTTCTTCTGATATCAAAAGTATTAAAAGAGTTTTTCCTGCTTATGTTGGAGTATTTTCTAGTAGACTTTCTACTAGATTCTACTGGGATTTGATAGCATTCAGAGACAAACGTTTAGCAAAGTCATATTGGATGATCACTGCTCCATGTCATCTCCAACTCCTGAACTAATCTCAAAAATATTGATGTGTTAAAAACACATCTAGACTAGAGTCAACCCATGAAAAAGCACCAGGATTGGAGAGCATACCTGGCAGAGAATGTTCAGAACAGCTGGCAAATGTTCTCACATATATTTTCAGCATCTCTCTGAGCACTGCAGTCATCCCAACATGCTTCAAGACCACCAGCATAATCCTTGTGCTGAACAACTCCAATATTCTGTTGCACTCACACCCATTTGCATGAAGGGCTTCAAGAGGCTTGTCAAGGGACAACACTAAGAACCAGCTCCCCTCATCGCTTAATTGCAAGACATTCTAAAGGTTTTACCCAACAGGCAATCAGACTAAACACACAGAGACAGAACTGAATCCACACTCTCATACCTCACCCTCTTTCATACCAACATATCTCACCCTTACACCTCACACACTCACATGCACATAATTCTTACACATCTCACACTCACACAGATATAACGCACTCATACACATCTCACACTCTCACAGACATAATTCATATACTACACATACTCGCCCACTGTAAACTGTACTATATCAGTCTACCTCAGTAACAGCTGTGTTCTGTATCAGTCTACATCAGTAAAAGCTGTGCTATGTGTTCTGTATCAGTCTACGTCAGTAAAAGCTGTGCTATGTGTTCTGTATCAGTCTACCTCAGTAAACAATGTGCTGGTTTCAGCTACAGAATGCTAATTAAGCTATTTGTGGTCTAGGACACTGATCATAAGCTTTCATCTTCCTTTTTCAAATATTAGCATGCCAGCTACAGATTAAAGCATCAGCACAAGAAAGAGACAGAACTGTAATAATATTTTAAAGCAGCGGTCACTCTGTATCTCACTAAATGCTGTGCTCTGTATCAGTCTACCTCAGTAACTGTTGGGTTTTTTATCAGTTTACCTCACTAATTGCTGTGTTCTGTATCAGTGTACCTCATTAATGTGCATCATATTTATTGTACTTATTTTCTTTTTTTATATTTGCACATCTGTGTTTGTATTCTGCAATTTATGTAGTCCATTCTGAATGGTATTGTTTCTTGTTAGTGTCCGGGAGGAATGCAATTTCACTCCAATGTGTACTTGTACTCAAATGGAATGTCAATAAGAAGATTCTTGATTGATTCATATGTGGAACCCTGAAATCTAGTGCTGTCTGCATGTAGATGATGCAGTCTTATTCCTTATTTAGTTCACTACATAGGGAGTAAGGACATATTTGAGATTCAGGCATAAACATACATACATTGGGACATCAGTGTTGTCCACATGACAGGTTCTGAATATTACCACCCTGGCAGATGTTTTGCAAATGGTTTGTTTTCAGTGAGCTACAGTTTCCAAAACAAACAATGTACTCAGTGAAAGTCATTAGCCCATATCAGCAGGACATAACTTCATCAGCTCTCTGTTCAGCGATGCCTTAAGTAGCCATTCCCCAAACAGGCTGCTGGTGTGCAAAATTAATATGAGCAAATAGCATATTTTCATATCTAATATATCTATGCATAACTATGCATCATATTAAAACTATAACTTATCATCAATTTAAAAGAAAAAAATGAATCATATATTTTCCACTTCCTGTATAGTGTGAACAAACTGAAACTACTGAGCCCATACAGAACCCAGACTCTAAAGCAACATATCTTTAGTTATATTAAACATGTTTCATTGTGGGATTTTTTTAAAATATCCTTTTTGCACCCATATAATTAAACAAAAAGACGTGTGTTAGGTAAGAGGTTAAATAAAGAATTAGATAGGAAAGCGCTGTGTATGATTATTGGCCTCAGTTAATTTCTGGAGCACTAATGGAAGCACATGGAGGGGTGAAATGTCTTGGTAGCAACAATTTATCTGTTGCATTTTTGAAATGTTTCACTGCCATTTGTAAAAATAATAACAATAAAAACAAACAAACAAAAAACAAAACAAATCAAAACAAAACCCACCCTGTGTCCCTGATTACATCTCATAATTATCCAATATTGTGGTGGCATTCTGCTGAAGTAAATTCAGGTATAAAACAAGCAATAGCCTGTGAATTAGTGTTTCACTCCTGCTGTGAAGTTCTGCAGACTGTAGGGAATATTAAAGTTATAGTTTGATGACATAAACAGTAGTGCTCCTTATTTTTGCAGAGTTGAATAAATATTAATCTTAAATGAGAGAGAGAGAGAGAAATTAATCTTTCTGTCAATTAAAGTTTACTTATATAGAACTATTGTTTTTTTATATTTAATCTACTAGAAATATAAGAACATAAGCATGTGCATTTCAATACATTGTTATTGTGTTAAATATAAATATAAGTAATTCTTTGTTGTACATCAGTATACTTAACATAAGTGCACTAATTTAACATTAAACATTTAAACATTTAAGCTGATATTTAGTGTATTCAAATAACTTCTGCACATCTGAGCTATACACTGTATATATTCAGTGAAATATTCAGCTGTATAGTATTCATACAACTTAATGTTAATGTTAATGTGAAATTATGTTTTCTCAATAAAAAAATTGATGTATTTAGACATGAAGTGCAAAGGTCTAATAGGTTCCTGTGAATGATCACTGGCTAGGTTGCTAGGTTGTTTAGTACAGTGCCTTAGGTACTAGAACTAGTGGAAGACTAAAATTACACGTGTGTCTGCTTGTACTGTAATTTTTTTTCTTTCCACATTTTTGCTAATATGGGCAATATTTTGACAGCAAGTTAAATTAACTAGACAGCAATCTATCTAGTTAGGTTGCTTTTTGCCACAGATATTCATGGTGTCTTTACCTGGAAAATGCAAGCTGAGTTGAAGCCTTGCTGCCCACAGTGCTGCCCACAGTTTAATGATGAATGTCTCTAAACGAATGAACAGAATACAACAATGCATTCTGACATTGCCACCTTATTGATAGCTCACTAAATTTGAGCTGTTATTGTTAGCCATTAATATTTTCACCCAATAACATATAAGGTTAGAATACTAATCTTAGATTCAGACTTTGTGTGGTATACAGTGTTTCAACGTTTCAGACAGATTTCTGCTCCTCTCTCTCTCTCTCTCTCTCTCTCTCTCTCTCTCTCTCTCTCTCTGTGTGTGTGTGTGTGTGTGTGTGTGTGTGTGTGTGTGTGTGTGTGTGTGTGTGTGTGTGTGTGTGTGCAAACATGCATGCAACAGTCTGTAAAAGAGTTACTGGAATACTTCCATCAAGTATGCTAAGGTGAAATGCCTCGGATAATTGGGCAACTCAGATCAACATACTTAAACTGTATTAGTACTGTAGAGAAAATAACAGGATAATTACTATATATTAAACGTAAATTAATATCATTTTAATTGTATATTAGTTGTGGTTAAGTACAAACTAAAGTTTTAAAACAGCATAGCTTATATATGCATTCCTATTTCAGTATACTTTTTTCATGAGATTTAACATGATCATGATCTGGGTCAGACGAGATGCTCTGGATGTTTGTGTTTCAGTTCTGCATCAGAGGCTATCAAACATACAAAACATAGCCTTGGAAAAGCAATATTGATAGCCAGTATGCACACACACGCACGCACGCACACACACACACACACACACACACTCTCTCTCTCTCTAATTCTCTCTCTCTCTTTCTCTCTCTCTCTCTCTCTCTCTCTCTCTCTCTCTCTCTCTCTCTCACTCTCTCTCTCTCTCTCTCTCTCTCTCTCTACATACTTTCTCACATGAGCTCCACTTCTGATTGTGTGCAGTGTAAGAACATGATTAAACCACGGCATCTCCTCCTCCTACTGGACTGTCCCCAGACAGGAATCCAATTAAGCAGCTCTGGTTTATCCTCAGCCGATCCTTTTTTCCCCAGCATGGCTGAGTGTAGCGAGGGGCCACAGAAGCAGGCTTTCTTACAGCAGGAGTGGGATGCTGGCCCATCGGCTCTGGGGCTGTGATCTGAACACACAGGGATGCCATCCACGCATATAGGAGAGGAGAAAGTGAGGGGAGGAGAGTGAGAGAGGGAGATATTGTGGGTTGTGTCAAAACCATGATACAGACATCAGATTCATACTCTCTCTCTCTCTCTCTCTCTCTCTCTCTGTCTCTCTCTCTCTCTCTCTCACACACACACACACACACACACACACACACACACACACACACACAGAGTAAATGAGTCTTGCTCCCTGACAACTGAACTGATTTAGAACCTCTGTAATTTAAAAGTTCGTAAAGGTTCAATAAAAAAACTCTCTAAATGTGTAAAGTCTGGTCCATACCACTAAAAGGAACAAAACATGCTTATTTTAATTCACTGCTCTATCTCTTTTTGAAACCTCTTTTCTGAAGTTCATATAAGCAAACTAGCAAAGTTGGGACCAAGCTGCCATAGAGGTGTCACAGTGCTCATCTCCCTCGTGTGTGTGACGGATCTTAGGCTGCTGTTCCCCTTGGTATGTCTAGCCCACAATACATCCGGAAAGGCTCTCAATGGGGGCCCTCAATACCAGAGCACAGCAGAGGCTCCACTGGGTCCAAGCATGCTTCGGTGGGCTGGTACAGGTGAGACGACAGGGGGCCTCGGCTGCCTGCACTCACCCCATTTCTGTCTCAAGCCCACCTGACAGAGAGTGTGCATGAGTGGAACCAGCTTCACACAAACCCTAATCTGCCACACACGCGAACAAAAGAAAGCACAGGCTCTGTGCCATTATAGCCAGAGGAATGGTTTCACAGAGTGTGAAGATAAAGCTCCTCAAATCCTTATGTTCTATTGCATGCTGAGACACTTGGGCATTGGCTTTAAAGAGAAACCTTGCAAAAATGGGCTAATTAAAAAAGCATGGATGAAAGATAGTATCAGTTAAAACTAAATTTGCTACTGGTACTGGAAGATTCAATCAAACATAAGCAAACTTAAGCAGAAAACAAACATTTTTGTCTCTTTAGGCCAGGAGTCATTAAAAGCTGGACCATTGCCTGGGTCCAAACCCAGATGCTGTCTGATCCAAACCTGGACTCTGCTTAAAGGTTATAGAAGTTTCTATATTTCTGCATAAATTTCATCAGATTTTCACACAGTCCAAAATATAGGTAAGGAGTACCAAATCTCACAAATGAGATATTACATATCACACTAAATATTACTGTTGCTAATTTATTTGTTGATGAAAATTATTCAAATTACATATCTGTGAGTGGCAAAAATATGTGAACCTTTAGGTTTGGCAGCTAATTTGAAGGTGAAATTAGACTCAGACATTTTCAATCAATGGGAATCAATCAGGTGTGAGTGCACATCTTAAGGCCAAAGCCTAACTTGCTGCTGCTACGTTGTGAATTTCCCCACTGCATGACTAATAAAGGATTATCTTGTCTTATCTTATCTTATCTTATCTTATCTTATCTTATCTTATCTTATCTTATCCATAGATTCTCACTGAAGGCATCAAAACTATGAATGAACACATGTGGAGTTATGTACTTAACAAAAAAAGGTGAAATAACTATATATATATATATATGTATATATATATACACATGTTTTATATTCCAGTTTCTTCAAAATAGCCACCCTTTGCTCTGATTACTGCTTTGCACACTCTTGGCATTCTCTCAATGAGCCACCTCTGGGAACTCCTTTTCCAACTCCTTCAAGACTGTTGGAAAACCATTTCAGGTGACTACTTCTTGAAGCTCATTCAGAGAATGCCAATGCCAATGGCTCTGTCTTCACTCTCTTCCTCTTCTTTGTTTCTAATCTCATTTTACAGACAACCACCCTATGCTGCCTTCCATCACTTTCCCCTGGCACCACTTAACAATCTCCAATCTCTTTTAGGTGGCATCTCCAGCTAAGGATATAATCCTTTGAAAATTTACAACCATCTGACCTTCTGCATTTCTGTCTTTTAAACCATACATACCCAGCACCTCTTCATTCCAATCACCAATCTCTCCTCTCTAGGGACACCTTCTACCACTTCATCCATCATCCTCCAAAATTCCTCTTTCTCCTCCAACTGACAACCAACCTGTGATGCATATGAAGTGACAACATTGAAAATTACACCATCAACTTCCAACTTCAAGTTCATGAGTCTTTCTGACACTCTCCTTACATCCAGAACACTTTTCACAAGCTGTTCTTTTAGGGTTATCCCTACTCCATTTCTCTTCCTAGCCACACCATCATAGAACAGTTTGAATCCACCTCAATGTTCCTGGCCTTGCTTCTTTCCATCTGGTCTCCTGAACACACAGATTATCTACCTTCCTTCTCTCCAACATGTCTGCAAGCTCTCTGCATTTACCAGTCATTGTCCCTACATTCAGAGTCCCTACTCTAACCTCCACACTCCTGCCTTTCCTCCTTTTCTCTCGCTGCCTTCTAACCCACCTTCCTCCTCTCCTCCTCAATGGTTTTTGACCTACAGTAGTGCAATTTCCACCGGCATCCGGCAACACTGGAGTCAGTCGTTGTTAACCTGGGCCTTGACTGATCCGGTATGGCTGTCATATTTGTGATCCGCATCATAGTTTGGCACAAGGTTTACACTGGATGCCCTTCCTGATGCAACCCTCACCATTTGTCTGGGCTTAGGACCAGCACCAGAAATGCACAAAGTACACCCCTAATGGCTGGTTTATATATACTATTAACTTACTATTTAACTGTCTGTGTGGTTCACTCATTACTAGGTTTTGTCTCTATTTCCAGATTTCTCTGTTTATATCATGCTTGAATTCTTTTGTTTCTTGCCCTGCCTTTAGATTACCCTTTTGGTTTTGTTTGCTGATTCATCTGCTATTTGGTCTGTACCTTGCTTAGATTACATTTGCTCTTTTGGATTGCCCCTGTCTGTTTTACTATTTGTCTACACTTGGCCTATTAGTCTATTTTCTGACAATAAACCCTGTTTTTATCTGTACACATTTGTGTTACTTGGATGGTGTTACATTAACATGCTGTAGAGAATTTGAAAACCAGGCCAAAGAGAGATCTGAAAACCTGTCAGGGGCGAGCAGACAGAATAAGAACGAGGGTGTGGAGGCAAATGCAGGGGAAGATGATTTAATAAATAAAGAAAAACAAAGCTTGGAAACAAACAAAACCAGGGAATACTAACTAATACAAACATGGTAGGTAACAAAACAGAAACAAAAGGACTGACAAAGACAGACTGAAACAAAGGGTCTTAAATACAAAACACTGGACACACCTGAAACTACTGATTACAAAGGGGCATGGTTACAAATGAGACACAGGTGGGAATGGGCGGAGCAAGGGAGGAGACAGAACCAAAACAAACACAAACCATGTGCTAAGTAGCACATAGGGGAAACTGACAGGGAAGACAGGGCTCACAAGAGACAGACATGACAGTAGGCCCCCCCTCCCGACGCGCAACTCTGGGGCACGTAAAACTAGACTCCCTATAGTCAAAGAAGGAGAGGGACCAGAAAATCAAACAGACAAGACAGACAGGACCAGATACAGACAGGGAACATTCAGAACTTGGACTGAGGGAACCATTAGACAGGATAGGAGAAGGGACATGAGGCCTAGATGACTGGACATAAGGGTAACCAGACAAAACAGGAGACTGGACAGAGGACTGGACTTGGTGAACATTAGAGACAGGAAATGAAAATGGAGACTGAACAGGAGACTGGACAGATGACTGGGGAACACATGACTGGACAGGAGCCACGAGAGACAGGACCGGAGACAGAACAGGTGACTGGAACAAGGGAACTTGGGGATGCACAGAGGACACAGGTGACAGAACCGAAGACTGGGCTGGACAAACAGGTGGGAAACAAAGGAGACGGGACTGGAGACTGGACAGAGGACGGGAAAAATGAAGTTTGAGGTGTGGCTGTAGACTGGATTCTGGATGGGACAGGATTAGGAAACGGAACTGGGATAAACACATGGACTGGGATGGACAAAAACACAGTGACAGGAACAGGGATGACAAAACCAGACATAGGAACAGGGACAGGAACAGACACAGGAACTAAAATGGGAACAGATATGGGTACTAACACTGAACTAAATTGAACTGAACTAGACAAAGTTTGACATAAGGGTGAGGACAAGGGTACAGATGTGGAAAATCGTATGGGCCCAGATCTGGTAAAAGTCCCAAAAGTCCGTGAAGCCAGACTGGGCCCAGTTCTAGAGGTGGACTCCACCTTCTGAGCATGAGATGGAGCTGTGGTTTCCAGCTCCCGGACTGGATCTGGCTCTGGAGATGGAGCTGTGGTTTCCAGCTCCCAAATTGGATCTGGCTCTGGAGATGGAGCTGACGATTCCAGCTCCTGGACTGGATCTGGATCCGGAGCTGTGGTTTCCAGCTCCCGGACTGGATCAGGGCAGCTTGGCTCCGCCCTCCAGAGAGGTTCGCGAGGGCTTGGCTCCGCCTTCTGGATAGCGCCAAACGGGGATACAATGGCATGGCACTCCCTCCTCGCCTTTTGAGAGGCAGCACCTGGTCTCTTAGCAACCCTCATTGCCAAAACTGTCGGTGCTGCCTTGATGGGAGCTGCTGCAGCGCGCGATCCATACGCCCTCAGCGGCGTAGGCTGAGAGGTGCTCCCTGCTGCAGCCCACGGGACTCGGGGAGCTGGCTCTGCTGAAGCAGCTGGGGTATGGGGGCTGGGCTGGACAGTCCTTCGCACATAGCTCAGGAACTGCCAGACATCTGCCATGTCCTTCAGCCTAGACCCCCCATTAGCTCTGTCCCAGCTCGCTTCCTCTCTTGCCATGTCAGGCTCGAGAGTTGCGGAGCCAACTCTTAACCCCCCCCCAAAAAAAAAATTTTTTTTCCCACCGCTAGAAGGGTAGGCGTCAGGTGAGGGGGTGACCCGAGCACACCGCTTATGGCACCTCCTCTGACTGCTGGGTTCGGCCACGTCATGCCACCGTGACCCATCCCCAAACGGCCTGCTAAGATACGCCAACCTGCTCCCAACAAAACTGGGAAACCCTGCTGCCTCCATAGGTTGGGTCAGTCCTTACATCAGGGGCGAGCAGACAGAATAAGAACGAGGGTGTGGAGACAAATGCAGGGGAAGATGATTTAATAAATAAAGAAAAACAAAGCTTGGAAACAAACAAAACCAGGGAATACTAATTAATACAAACATGGTAGGTAACAAAACAGAAACAAAAGGACTGACAAAGACAGACTGAAACAAAGGGTCTTAAATACAAAACATTGGACACACCTGAAACTACTGATTACAAAGGGGCATGGTTACAAATGAGACACAGGTGGGAATGGGCGGAGCAAGGGAGGAGACAGAACCAAAACAAATACAAACCATGTGCTAAGGAGCACATAGGGGAAACTGACAGGGAAGGCAGGGCTCACAAGAGACAGACATGACAAAACCCAATACTGCCCAAACTTTCAGATCAAGAGACTCAAAAGCTAAATTAATGAATATTGCTGCAGAATGTTTCTTGGTGTCTAATAATAATAATACTAGGACCTAATAAACCCATTAACCCTATTAATCTAGATGGCTTTTCAATTATGCCCAGCTCAACTGTAAGAAACCTTGGGGTTATGTTTGACTCTGACTTTTCATTTGACAGCCACATCAGAAACGTAGTAAAGACGGGATTCTTCCACCTATGCAATATAACAAAATTGCGTAAATCACTCTCATGCAAGCATGCAGAGATACTGGTGCATACATTAATCACATCTAGAGTAGATTATTGTAATGCCCTTCTAGCTGGTAGCTCTGGGAAATCCTTACAGAAGCTCCAATCTGTACAAAACCCTGCTGTGAGGGTTCTCACTAGAACTCGGAAATTTGACCACATTAGTTCTGTTCTTTCATCCCTCTGTTGGCTTCCCATTAAATTCTGTATCGACTCTAAAATATTGCTACTAACATTCAAGTCACTAAATGGCTTAGCCCCCCCATTACCTAGAAGACCTCTTTATACCCTACAACCCGTCACGTAGACTGCATTCTCAGGACGCATGCCTATTGATAGTCCCTAGAATTAAAAAGAACACTGTTGGTGGACGAGCCTTCTCTTATAAAGTCCCCCGGCTCTGGAATAGCCTTCCTCCTATTGTTCGGGACTAGACAGACTCTCCATCTTTAAATCATGACTGAAAACCTTTCTTTTTATGCAGGCTTTTCATTAACACCTCTAAGGGGGCACTAATCTACTCTTTTTCCCTCTCTCCCCCCATGTCCCGAGCTGCCACTAATGCCCGGCGAATACTGGTCCACCCTTCTACTTATCCACTTCTTAATACCAACTGCTAGATTAGACTGCCCAACCTGTAAGGACTTCATTACCAACACTGGCTTGCATGCTACCTAAATTTCCATTGCCATTATTTATTCATACTTGTATCACAGCTAATGCAAGCATAACTATATTTATTTCCCCCCTCTATATATGCATTTCATTTCTTTTCTACTTTTTTATACCCATGTATTGTGTTTTTGTTTATACTCTCCGGTGTCGACCAGAGGAGGATAGGTACCTCTCTTGAGCCTTGGTTCCTCTCAAGGTTTCTTCCTCCTACTCTGAGGGAGTTTTTCCTTGGCACTGTATGCCCACTGGCTGCTCATTTGAGGCTTGGACCCAGATTTTTGTAAAGCCGTTTTGTGACAACTCCTTGTTGTAAAAAGCGCTATATAAATAAACTTTGATTGATTGATTTATAATGCATATATAATTCCTTGGATGAGTTTCAAGGTAGCAGTAGCACAGCCATAACCAGGCAAGACCAGACTGCATGTCAGACAGAATACTGTTTTTCTCAAGGTAAAGAGTTAACTGTGTGTTACATTTCTCTAAAACTTTGGACAAATAAACTAACATGTATATAGAGCTGTAGCAGTTTAGGTCAACCTGATCACCACCTTTAAAAAGAGAATGAACAATAGCTGCTTTCCAGTCAGCTGGTAATTCACCAGACCAGATATATTAAAAGTGTCTGTAATAGGGGCTGTAACTGGAGCTGCAATTTCTAAAAATAATGGGGCTAGCTTGTCTGACCCAGCAGTCTTTTGGGGGATTTTATCCCAACAGTTCCTTCAAAACCTTAGCAACTGAAAAACTTTGAATTGCAAATGTATATAAGATATTGTGAGAAAAGGAAGCAGAAATAGAGAAAGATTCTCTCACTGTTTTACAAGGTAATCATGGATCAGAACCAATGCTTTTTATCTGTTCCTTATAGTATTTTCATATTACATACAGCATTTTGTTTTACTGTATGTAATATATAACCAGAACCAGTTAATGTGAGAATCAAGGACTGTTACGGCTCTTTGTGGTTCTTAACATGGTCATGGTATAATTGTTTGGACCTGTTTTACTGCATCTGATCCAGGAAAACTTGTTATTATTGATTCTGAATTATACCAGCAAATTCTTAAGGAAAATGTCAGGACATATGTCTGTGAGCTGAATGTGAATGAATGGGTCATGTAGTGAGACAACGACCTTAAGCACACAAGTCACTCTGTGAAAGAATGGTTAAGTATGAATAAAGTTAATGTTTTGGAATGGCTCAGTCAAAGTCCGGACCTTAATCCAATAGAAATATTGCAAGTAGAGGAGAGCAGAAGATATTGTGCCTCTAGTGGTGAAAAGCAGTAATATGGAGTGGGAGCTACATGAGATAAATTATTAAGCTCTTTCTTTTAAGAAGCACATTTTTTAGAAGAAATTTCTGTTTTCTGTTTTATTGAAATGAGAAAAAAAAACGTTTATTTGAAAAGATAAAACTACTACACTGCATCAATATATTGGACATTGATCTAAGTCCTAAAGCAGTACAACAGTATGATGTTGTAGAGTCTGGCTTCATGAAATGAGCTCTACCTTGAGTTTTAATTAACTTCTTATCTGGGGTGCAAACATTTTCTGTTCCTTAACTGTCTGTGCATTCTACAGTTATGTAGCATCCCTCTGTGTTTGGTATGTACAGGTCAATGCTATTAGTTTGACTTTGTTTCTTTATGTATATTCACTGTATTTATTATTCAGTGACAGGGAGGAAAATCAAATTTGACTTTCTCAAAGCAAAAACAAACCCCACCACTGAGCCTAACTATTCTGGTCTCACCTTGAGTTGTGCCCAGACTCCCCTGGGTAACTTCTCTGGTCTCCTTCCCTGCTCTCTCTCTCACCCTCTTTCCCTGACAAACTAATCTTCACCTCAGTGGTCCCGCTCATTGCCACTGTGGCACAAACAAGAGCTGTCTAGCCATCACTCATGATCCTGCCCCCCACGTCAGCCTCCATTATAAATAACCTGTCCTGGCAGCATTCGGAAAGGACACCACACCTTCCAAACAACACCTTTTTATCTCCACCCTCTTTATCCACCACCCCCTTCATTAGGCGTGTTTTGGAGTGCACCATGCCATCCACACCATAACTAAGGCTGTTAGCATCTGTTTTACTGCAAGCAAAGTCAAAAGGTGCAGGGCTTTGAGGAGCTACCCCAGCTCCCGCAAGGATTCCCGTGTTCACCCTCCCCTCCCTTCCTATTACTTTGCATAGCCAGAAATGTCACCTTACTCCAGCAAGCTGTTACCACCCTGCCTCCATGCCAAAACAGCCAGCCTCAAAGGACACCAGTGAATCCAGCATTTTTCAGTGATGGCTCTTAAAAGGCATTAGACGCCCGAGGCGCCTCAGGCTCGGGCAACAGAAGAAGATGTGATATAATGGCGCTGGAACCAAGGACTGTGCCTCAAAGTCAAACCCGGTGCACTTCTCTGAGGGTGGCGGGGAAAAGGAGGGAAGGGGGAGGGGGATGATTCCCAATTGCTGGTATCTTGGCTTTATCCAAGAGCCTATTTGGATGACTACAGGACAAGCATAAGCCTTCAAAAAGTGATGTGTTTATCAGAGTAGAAAGAAAAATAAACACAGTCTTCACACAGTTATTGTCTGATAGTTAGACTATTTCATTGTTCCCATACTCATTAGTAAGAAGGATTAAGGAATGATGCAATAATATTAAAATGAATTAGCTGCTATACTAGACTAGAGACAAAAAGAAACAATTTTAGAATATGAGTGATCAGAATTTGTTTAAACATTTGTTAGTTGCAGAAGTGCACCTTTAATGTGAAAATGTTGGTTAATGAGCAGTTAAAAGACTGCCAGTCGATCACAGCCATACACACTGCTTTCACATTAGGAAACAAATCACCTGAGTCTGCATCTCACATGCACACTTTGGCACAACTGAGACCAGTGTAATAACTTCACTGAGAAATTTTTTATGATGTAATCTTACTGACATGGTTCCATGATCTGGAGCCATTTCATTAAGATGATCAGTTTTGTGGCTAGTTTGACCATCTTCCATAGTCACTCTCTTACAAACTCACATCCAGGCCTTATTGGTACACTGAATGAGGATGAGTGTGGCATTCGCAATTACATTAAATTATTTGTACATT
>CM067513.1:23405279-23447779 GCA_034509495.1 Acestrorhynchus altus
TGAAAATATTAGACAGAAATTTCAACCCACAATAAGTCCATCCAGCAAAATATATGTATAGAAGTTGGAAACCTTCCACAACTAGAACTAAAACAAAATTATAGTGGTATACTGGTATTGTGAAATAGAGGTATACTGGTATAATGGAATAGAAGAACAGTGGAATAGTGTAATTGTGGCGTAGAGGTATAGTGGAATAGTGGCAGGAAGCCGTTATAAGCAAGGTCGCAGTTTAGTGACGTGCCTCAGGACCTGCCTGAGCCTGCTGCTCTTAAGCAGCCACATTGTTCTCTCTGCCAGGGAGGTTCTCTATGTCCAGCCGATTAGCCACTCCATGACCGTCCTTCACTGCAGCCTCACACACTATTTACTGCAAAAGAGACCTTTGGTGGAGAGACAGATTGTTCATGTTGAAAGAGTCCTATAGTCAGCCTGCAGCTCCATTTGTACATGAGAGTCCTCCAGTTCTTCAGAAGACTCCCACACACACTGCACTCCACCACAATACGCTAAGAGAGGAGGGCTTGTCTGATCAGATACAGCAGCTTGTTGTTCTGTCTTATTATTGTTCTTTGTTTGTGACAGATACAAATGTGTGGTGATTAAAACTGTGGTCTGCTAAAATAAATATAAACCTAACTCAAGTATTTACTACAGTTACGGTGACCATATTTTTTCTTTTTCAAAAATGTTCAACATGGTTGTGATGAGTGGGCATCTTAAGGTCTAAGCAGGGCATATGTGTGAGTGTGAGACGGATTTAAATACCATTAAAAACATTTACAGTTACATCAGTAACACTTTCATCACAAACAATAACAGCAGAGTAGCAGAGATTAGCCATATTCAAACAATGAATTATTGTTCACCATGTTAACCTAACCATAAAACACTCTTTTCTATTAATCAATATAGATTATTACATACAAAGAATATATATATATATATATATATATATATATATATATATATATATATATATATATATATACCACCTATAGAGAATTTCAGACCACTAAATCCAGAAAATCACACTGTATGATTTTTAAAAACTGCATTGTATGTATATAAATGAGAAATGTAAATGTTGTTTTCAGAGAACAAAAAGCAAACAAACATAGGAAGGGAGAAGCAGAAATACTTACAGGGGTTTAAGATTTATAGACCAAATAACAAGAATACATGATAACAAGACAACCAGGTAACAAGATAATAGTGCAACCAGTAGACTCACAATGACTTACTGACACAAGGGATCATATATACAAGAGGACCATTCACCACAGCTGGGACATGATTATGAAGGGGCAGGGTTACAAATCAGACAAAGTTGGGAATGGGTGGAGACAAAACCAAAACAAGACAGGTGCTAAGAAGCATGTGGGATCTAAACAGCAAGGTGAAAATAGTAACAGTTCTGCTTAATAGCCAGAACATTTGCAGTTCTCCTGTTTACATGTATTTGTTTACAGGCCTGTCCAAAATTAAAATTTTTGCAGAAATGGGCCAAAGTAACTAACGTGGGATCTGGTATATCCTATCCAACCAAATTGAAGTTTAGTCCAGTTTAGCAAACAGATTATTTTAAACTGTCCATTTTAATTAACTGAACATCAAACTCTGTCAAGCCCTCTGTTGTCCCGCACAGTGTCTTAAGACACAGAGCTCCACAAGTCCTAGGTCACATGTTGTTTCTCATTCTTCTGCTTCACATGGCACGGCGGTACAGTCAGCTGACAGGTGCTAATGGCTGAGTTGCTAGTAGGGAACTAGTGGGGCTGCGTATGTTGGAGCTGGCCTAGCCCTTGGTAGCCAGTGTCCAAGCCAAGTTCCCTGCTCTAGCAGAACAATGCAGGAGGAGATTAAACTACTAAACTGCTTTTTTCAAAAGAGTGAAACATCAGAGTGTCAAAACAAAATGGTTCTGTGCATGCTAACAGTTACATCCTAGCCTAGGATTTAATAAGAGCTGAAATCAGGGCTTATCATTAAAATTTTCTACATAAAGACTAAAATTAAATTAAACATTAAATTCTACATCTTGTTAACAAAATTGGAATACCTGGAGTACCTAAATAGATCTTTCACAATGATATACTTCTAAAACATTGGAAGGTGCTTAGATTGACCTTTACTGTGTGTGCATCACTGAGGAGGAAAGAAACATTTCATTCCTACATATAATGTCATCTTTGAACGAACAAATTTCTATTCCAGAGTAAAAAATTCAGGTGTGAGTGGTGGCAGCTCCCTCTCCAGCTCCTTATACAGACAAATACAGCCTATATACCTTAAACAGCCTGCATCTCATTCTCCAGCTTTTTACATAAACAAGCACATTAAACTCTGCTCACTCACTCCACAGCCTGCAGCTCCTTACACACACATACACTCAGTTTTTTTTTGTTCATTTCCTTTTGTAATTGTTTAGTCTTGTCATTTAATTTTGGATCATTCTTGTTTTCTTTTGATGAGAGCATTTTTATTACTAAAAGAGTTACTGGTGTTATTTACAGAGCAACAACATTTGGTAGAGTGATGCAGTATTTGAAAAAATAAAAATAACAGCATGAAAAACAAAAAGTGAAATAACAGCACAATTAAAACCATTCTCAACCAATCATCTTGTGTATACAGAACTAACTTGTTTGATGGTAATAAACTGGCATAGTTAGTTGTTACTAAATTTAAAATCTCGTATTCTAAAATACTATTTTTGACACTGCTGTCCTGTCTGACCTTATCTGTGCTGTTTGGTGTACTCAGGCTGGTATGTGGGAATATTAGTCCACATCAGTCAGGAGGACACTTAGTGGTGTTTTGTTGTAATGTACTTGATTTATGGACCCACATGGCCCATGACTACCTTTGGGCCCAGGCCCTGCCTCTGATTATTCAGTTGACCTATGCTGTGGTACCACAAATTTAAATAGCAGTCTCTTGCCCAGCACTGCACTGGTTTCAGTCCATCTCAAATGACAAAAAAAAGAATATATATATATATGTATATATATATATATATATATATATATATATATATATATATATATATATACATACTTCAATTTTAAATGTGATGTTCCTTCCAATGAAAGCTCTGTTTTTTTAAATGAAGAAACCAAGTTGAAATGATTGTCCTCCCACAGCTTTTTAATTAAGACAGGGGGAACTTTTTCTGCTTATCCTCAAAGCAGTCATTATGATTGTCTTTTGCAGGCCTTGAAATTTGTTTAGGCAAGGATCTTGGCTTTATTACAATATTTCTCTGCGTCTTTCAAGTGAAGAGTGTTTTGATGACGTGCTTTCACCCTATGTGCAGCTCTTCTGAGAGCATTCTTTTCTTGCTAATGAGAGAGTCTTCCTTTCATTAGAACACAGCTTTCATTAGTTAAATGCCTGTTCCTTGGGGATGCAAGATTTTAATTACCAAGAGACTGTTCATAATTCTGATTGCTTTGAGAGGCATGCCTGGAATATTCATTTGCCATTCTTGTAGTTTTTAAGAAGAACTTCATTGCTAGTTCCTCAAAGGCTAATATACAAGACGGTTTCAAGGCTGTGTGTGTGTGTATGTGTGTGTGTGTGTGTGTGTGTGTGTGTGTGTGTCTGTGTGTGTGTGTGTGTCTGTGTGTGTGTGCGCGCACGTGTGTGTGTGTGTGTGTGTGTGTGTGTGTGTGTGTGTGTGTGTGTGTGTGTATTTGCATGTGTGCTAATGTTATTGGGAAGGAAGAAAGGGGAACAATAAATGATTAAATGTTTACACTGATATGGGCAATATTTTTAGAGATACACATACAGAAGTAATGTTTTCCAGTGTGTTGTTGGGTAGAACACAGCATGCCATCTCAGAGATTCTAATGGTGTCCTGTGATAATCCATCCCATGCAGCTTGAATAGTCTCACTCAGTTCCTGCCGATAGTGCTGTAAGGGTGGAGTGCTGATCCAATAGCATCCCACACATTCAATCAGGGATAGGTCTGGCTATGTACCTGACTACAGCATAGTATCTGTGTCTTTAAGGCGAGCTATTGAAATAGCAGCAGTATGTGGACAGAATTGTCCTATTGGAATAGTGCACTGCAATATTTAATGAAGACAAAAAGTGATCTGGCATCATACGAAATTGCACCCCACACTCCAGGCCTTCTGGATATGTGATGCGTGACAACAAACCGTTGATCTTAGAGCTAAACTTGGTGCCTCCACACATGGACTCATTGGTCATCTGCTGTCCCACTTCCATTCTCAGTAACTCTATGACACAACACTATTGCAGCTGGTTTATTTCTGCTTGGTGTACTGATATGGCCATACCACCCTGAGAAAATCAGCTGTCTTCTGACAAGCAGGGTTGGGCCTGGTTAGTACTTGAATGGGAGACCACCTAAGAATACCAGGTTCTGTTTCTTTAATATTCCCTGAGGGAACCCTCCCAAAGGATCAATAAAGTTCTATCTATCACACAGACTTTTTAATGTCATGGTTGATCAGTGTGTGTGTATATATACAGTGCCTTGCGAAAGTATTCGGCCCCCTTGAACCTTTTGCCACATTTCAGGCTTCAAACATAAAGATATAAAATTTTATTTTTTGTGAAGAATCAACAACAAGTGGGATACAATCGTGAAGTGGAATGAAATTTATTGGATGTGTCTAACTTTTTATTATTATTATTCGGCCCCTTTACTTTCAGTGCAGCAAACTCACTCTAGAAGTTCAGTGAGGATCTCTGAATGATCCAATGTGACTGATGATGATAGATAGAATCCACCTGTGTGTAATCAAGTCTTTGTATAAATGCACCTGCTCTGTGATAGTCTCAGGGTTCTGTTCAAAGCGCAGAGAGCATCATTAAGACCAGGGAACACACGAGGCAGGTCTGAGATACTGTTGTGGAGAAGTTTTAAGCCGGATTTGGATACAAAAAGATTTCCCAAGCTTTAAACATCCCAAGGAGCACTGTGCAAGCAATCACATTGAAATGGAAGGAGTATCAGACCACTGCAAATCTACCAAGACCCAGCCATCCCTCTAAACTTTCCCATGATCACTCTGGATGAAATCTGGCCTTTATGGAAGAGTGGCAAAAAGAAATATATCCATAAAAAGTTTAATTTAAAGTTTGCCACAAGCCACCTGGGAGACACACCCAACATGTGGAAGAAGGTGCTCTGGCCAGATGAAACCAAAATTGAACTGTTTGGCCACAATGCAAAACAATATTTTTGGCATAAAAGCAACACAGCTCATCACCCTGAACACACCATCCCCACTGTCAAACATGGTGGTGGCAGCATCATGGTTTGGGCCTGCTTTTTGTCAACAGGGACAGGGAAGATGGTCAAAATTGATAGGAAGATGGATGGGGCCAAATACAGGACCATTCTGGAAGAAAACCTGTTGGAGTCTGCAAGAGACCTGACACAGGGACAGAGATTTATCTTCCAACAAGACAATGATGCAAAAACATAAAGCCAAATCTACAATGGAATAGTTCACAAATAAGCGTATCCAGGAGTTGGAATGGCAAAAGTCAAAGTCCAGAGCCGAATCCAATCGAGAATCTGTGGAAAGAGCTGAAGACTGCTGTTCACAAATGGTCTCCATCCAACCTCACTGAACTCAAGCTGTTTTGCAAGGAAGAATGGGCAAGAATTTCAGTCTCTCGATGTGCAAAACTGATAGACATACCCCAAGTGACTTGCAGCTGTAATTACAGCAAAAGGTTTTTTATTTGTTAAAAAAGTTTGACACATCCAATAAATTTCATTCCACTTCACGATTGTGTCCCACTTGTTGTTGATTCTTCACAAAAATGTTAAATTTTATATCTTTATGTTTGAAGCCTGAAATGTGACATACTGAGCTTTGTATTAGCAAACAGTCAATTAGTCTCAGTACAAGTGTATCATGTCATGCTGGCAGTGGAGCTGGCTGATGATTATCTTCTCCACTGTGACGTCTCTTCTGTCTCCAGACAGCACCAAAAATGGAGAAGTGTGACTGCTAGCAGTTAGCTAGTGATGCTAATTGCTTGTCGAAATTAGTATGTGACAAAATGTTAAAGAGTGTTGACGCGAGGAGAGCAGTGTGTTAGTGTGCTGACAGCTGACTGGGCAGACTGGAGGAAAGCTGTGGAGTGACCACATGGGTTTTGAGATGTATTACAATAAAAAATTACAAAATAATTACAATAAATTAAAAGGGTTCACTGAAAAAAAAAAATCTGGAATAGAACAACTTTTAAGTTCCCAAAGAGCCTCTTAAAGGAAAGTTCCTTAACATGTTTTATCACTTTACAGCAGAACAGCCACAAACACTCTCTCAGTCCACTCATTGTAACAGCTTCTATATAAATAACAATGTGTAACATCTGTATATTGCACAACTTAAATTCTAAAATATATTTTATATTCACTACATATAACAGGAAATATGTCAGGTAAGTTTTACTGTTGATCAGTTTGGCTTAAAGCTAATGAAAATCAGAAACTCAGTTTCAAATTATTAGAATATTTAAAATATTTAAATATATTAAATATTTAATAAATTACTAATTAGACAGGATCCATATTAAAACCAAAAAAGCTTGAAATGTCACCTTTTTGAATTATGATAAAAAAAACAAGAATAAGTTTATTGGAAATAAATGTACTGGATTTTGATTTTAAGAATCTTTTCAAGTTTTTTTTTTATCAACTAAGATATTGATCAAATTAAGATATTACTCAGAGAATTTATATTTGTAAAAACATGGAGAAATTTGGGAGAGTTCAGGCTTATGGATTCAAGCAAATACTAAGATTCCTCTGTATTATAAACACTTACCATTTTCATCTCTTTATTGAAAAGATTTGTTTTCTTTTTCTGGAGATACAGAGGGCAATCATTACTGCAGATGTGTCGGAAATGTTCAGCAGCTGTCATTCTTTCACTCAGTCAACATGTAAATATGAGAAAAGGAGAATAAAAAGAACAAACAAACCAATGAGGACGGGCGTTACAGCTGAATGACGGGGGAGGGGAGGAAAATAAAAGCCTGAGTGTGGATGTTGGATTTTCTGGGAATCCTCTAAGTGATTTTCTAGGCTATTACACATTCTGCATGGAGGGTATGGCACCGTTCCCAGAGACAGTTAAGACCGCTCCAGGCTAGTTCAGCCTCATCTTAAGGAGGAAGAAACATGACTGTGTAAATGTTTGTTGACTGTCTATGGCAAGAACATGAACCTCTTCTAAGAGGGTATCACTAAACCAATGAAACAGTTGCGGTTTTTGTTTGTGTGTGTGTGTGTGTGTGTGTGTGTGTGTGTGTGTGTGTGTGTGTGTGTGTGTGTGTTTGCAGTGTGCCATTGTGTCTGGTTAAGACGTGAATGTGGAACATATGGGGAATGGACACTGGCCTTTTCTTTTAACAGTTATATTCACAGTACAGAACTGCCAGCAGAAATTGAAGCGTGGGCATATAGAGTAGTGGGCACTGACCCTCTTAGGCCTCTTGCCCTAGCAGATGGAGGAGAAAGCAGAGTGGGCACCATGAGCTGGCACTACACAAGCTGGCACCACTGGAAAGTGCCAAAGCAGAGCAGGAAGCCAAGATGTGTACCCTTTGTCTGTCTTCATAAACACTCACCCCCTCCTATCCAAAGAGTGACATTGTTTTCCTTGCCTCAGGCAAACCTTTTTCATTTGGGAACAATGGCTGTATTCAGGGGGGGACAGCAGATTTTTAGATTTGTGTTTATAAAAACAAGTTTATAAAGAATGAATCTCAAAGCAGAAGCCAGAAGAACTTTAATCAGAACAGCACATACAAATATGGTAAAGTCTTCAAATACACACACACACACACACACACACACACACACACACACACACACACACACACACACACCCCAGTTTCATTAGTTTGGATTCACATTCTTTCTACTGTGTTGGACATATGTAAAGCATATGCTCAGAAAGTACAATGCAAGTCCCAGAGCAATTGACGCTCCACTTCACAACAGAAGTAGACCTGAAAGAAAGAAAAAGAGAAGGTGGGAAAGAGAGGAGGGAATCTTTTTTCCAGGGCATGCCAGCTCCTTTGCAGGGAGATTCTTGCCAGGCCACCTGTCTGTGTGAGTGCCAGCTGTACGCTTGTGTGCTGAGGAGTGTCACAAACACTCAGTGCTTCCAGCAGCACGTTAGCTGCAGTTGGCACTCCACCCCTCCCCCGTCCCAACTCGACCAGCCCCCCCAACCAAGAAGAAGGGGTGCGAGTCAGATGAATCCATTCTTGCCAGGAGCGGTGAAGGTTGGGTGCTTGTCTGCTTTTTTCTCTTTTTCCTTGCTTCTTCCCTTCACTGGGTGTTGGGTTTTACAGGAGGAAGGCGAGAAAAGGCCTTGGAAGATGCATTGTTCTGCAGCTCAGACCCCCTTAAACAAGGAGTGTTTAGATCGTGAACACATGCCCAATTCTTCTTGTCTTTGAGACCAGCCTCCTTGAAAATTTGTCCAAATATTTAAATAAAGCAGATGAAGACACTGAGCGTTAAGTGGGTCCAGTTGACAAAGCTTCTGCATGTGGGATTTAAATGGCTAGCTTTCAGTAAAGCTTCTTTGATGGCTTCTCAAGAAGCTCAAGCTGTTTTTCTCCTCTTTGGACAGAAATCTATGCTTTGAAGTCATTAAACACTTTGTTTATGAGATAAACAAAATGTATACACCTATTTAATGGCTGTGACTTCACTGTTACCATCCCAGTGAAGACAGATAAGTGGCCTCCATAAATATAACATAACAGGAAAATAGAATACATCACCAGACGTTAGACAGCAGAACTCCTCCAGGCCTGTTAGATATACTTACCAGTCTGCCATGAGGCCTGCTGCACTCATATGGGCAAATTAGCCACAATCACCTCCCCTCCCTGAGGAATTTGAGTAGTCAAGATAATTGAGGCAACATTTGCCAACAACTCTGACACAACCTGACATTTTCAGGGAAGGTAAATGGCTATGGCACATCTCGGGAAAGGAGAAGCATGCTGATGAAAAGCCATTATGGGCACAGTAATTGGCTAAATGGCCATCAAAGTTAAGAGTAAGATGGATGGCGGTGGGTATCGACCAAACAAATATTGGTGGGGCTTTTTAACACATGCACAAGTGTGAAAGATTTAATTGTTCTTTAAAATTGAAATAATGAGGCAGTTCATTTTCAAATGATATACATGTGATGCTTGGAAAAATATGTTTGATACTTTACATTATTTGATAAAATAATTCTATAATTAGAGCAATTATAGGGCAGAGTTAATTAGTTAAATTTAATTCCGCCCATTTTCAGAAGGAAATGCTCCTAATAAGAGATTAAAATCTTTAGACATTCTTAGAAAGAATATACAATTTATCATTATATACTGGCAGTGAAGAAAACTGTGACATCATAAAACATCATTAACACTGTACTGTAAGTGATGCTATTTAGAAAATTATTTTTGATTATTATGAATCACAAAATAATTAGCTATATTACATAAAATTTATTTCCAGTAAATTTATGCTAATTATAGATTTTTTCAATATCTGTATTATATTTCTAATAGCACATGGGGTTGCAGTTATCCAGTTATGTGTCTAAAGGTTTTTGGAAATCTCTTCTGAAGAATGCATTCATCTACTTTAGTGGGATAGAAAGCCCTCCCCAGCACTGTGCTTTTTCTATTGTGAATCATAAGTTTGGTGGCCTTTTTTATTAAATCTGCCACCCATCTGGATTACACCCAGACCAGTTGTCATTTTGCTTTGAAACCCTTTTCCATTTGAATGCACACAGTCTTGATGAATCACAGAATATTGTTGTGATTATTGTGCTTAATTTATTTAATCAGATGACAATATTAGAAAGTCTTCCCTGGACATTAGAGACCACTCCAGCAAAAGCAGGATAATCTAATACGCTTGATTTCAGAAGGAACTGTGAATGAGGTGTCCCAAAACCTTTTGTCCACACAGTGAACAACTCCTAATAAATTTCCCTTAGCAAGTTCCACTATAACCATTCTGTTGGATATTTGATAGAATGGTTAGAGTTTAATGAAGTTAGTTTCCTGGTTCACATCTGACCTTTAAGGAGAATCTGCATATTTTGGTAATAAACTGCTAATATGTGCTTGGGGTCACTCTCCAGATGGAACCCAACTGTGTGCAAGTTTCAGTCGTCTAGTTGATGGTCTGAGGGTATGCTGAAGAATTATGATGTAGTCCTCCTTTTTCATTATTCCATCCACTCTGTGTCACGTATGAGTTTGAGTGGCAGCTGAACAGCCCCAGAGCATGATGCCCCGACCACCATGCTTAACAGTCAGTATGTGGGGGTTGAATTCTTCATCTTTATCAACTGACTTTAGTCATTGTCTCATCTGACCACATGGTTTACTTATCTTATAAAATCTGCTAAAACTTGTTGAAAAAAAAACTTAAACTTAAACTTTTTTATCAATTTGAACTTCATAAAACTATCTTAACTTTTTAAACATTCTGAAATTTCCTGCAAACATTCTGAAAAAGTCAACAAACCTTTTTGGAGTTAAAGGGTAGGTACATCCTTTTTACCAGAAACAAGACCTCACAGACTCCAGAGCTCAAGGGTCTCCAGAGAGAGAGACACAGAGAGCAAACAGAGATTCTCAACAGTATGTTACATGTATTACCAAAGGAACTGCTTTTTAATGAATCTCTCTCTCTCTCTTTCTCTCTCTCTCTCTCTCTCTCTCTCTCTCTCCCTCTCTCTCTCCTACTCTTTTTGTCTGTGATTTGCTTTTGTAAAGGTGAAACTGAGCCCTGAAGTGTGTCAGGTTTCGTTTCAGTGTGTTCTCCCTAGGCGAAAGGACATACCTCCCCTAGCCCAGTGCCGGTGGATCCCCATGTCTTGCACAACCATTTTGGGAGGCAAAATGGACAGTAAGAGTGACAAGGAGGTCAACTCTGTGGCTGCCGGCACTAGCAGATGGCCCTCGCTGTGGGTTTTTTGTGTTTCCTTCCCCCTCTCTCCCTCTCTTGCTCTTTTTTTCTAAAAGAGTGGTTTGAGAATACAATGGCTTGAAGTGAATGAGTGAGTGAGTGAGTGAACTGTCCAGGTGGAGGGGAGAGGAGACACACATAGGTCAGGGTGTGGGCTTGAAACCCTCTGTACCTCAGGGAGGACACTGACAGCTCTTTTACAGTCAAGAGTACTGATGAGTGCTAAAGCGCCTGTTCTGCAAACTCTATATGAAAGGACAAGAATGTCTGAAAGAATTGAGCAACATTCTAGTGAATCCAGTGACAGTGTGATGACAAACAATGACAAAATTTGAAATAGGGAGAAACAGCAGTTGATTTTTTGTACTATATGCTTTATTCTTTTGTAAGAGAGCAGGTTATTTCATATTTTCAAAATAAATATGTCAAAAAGAGAAACACTCTGGTCCCTAAACACACATTTAGAAGAACATTTTTTTAGAGGAAACTTTAAAGCATTATTATGCAAGAATATGCATTTCTTGCTCTTAGGCTCCCCTTCCCCCAATTTATGCTTTGATCCACTCCAGGAAATGCATTTCTGGACAAGCTGAGAGATTTCTTAAAGTGAGAGAAACATGGACTGCTGTGGTTGAGTTATATTACTTGATTTTATTCTGATATGACTCTGCAGTTCTGTAGAGCATTTTTCTGCTTGCATAATATAATTAGCAGTGTTCCGAACCTGGAGTAGCAACGATAGAGACGCTGTAACAGTTAGTAGAGCATCAACATAACTCTGAAGGTGCTGTTTTAAGGTAAAGTACTGCACAATGCTGCAGTACTTAAAATATGCAGCATTAAATATGATATGCTTATGTGTATGTAAACTAAGGAAAATGTGTTTGGCACTTACCTGTCCTGTCATCTCTGCTCTCATCCTTGTTTTTTTTATCTCCCCTGGTGCTTCTGAGCACATGTCCTGTTTCCACCCATTCCCAGCTGTGTCTCTTTTGTAATCATGTCCAGGTGTCTGTAATTATGTCCTGTTATTTAAGTCCTTCTGTTTCAGTCCAGGTCAGTCTTCTGGTGTACTTGTCTTATTGTGATGGTTAGTGTTGTTAGTTGTCTGAGTATTTATATATCTGTGTTTCCTGTTAATTAAATCCACAAACCTGAAGTTCTTCCACTTCTACCAGTCTGTTCAGCTCACTAACCTGACAGTGTTATAAATTCCACACTAATACATTTCTAGTTTTAACACATAGTTTTTGCTCCAGAGTTGCATTTTAATCTGAACAGACAGACAGTTTACCTGGAGTTACCCCACACCACCAGGATTGGGAATATCCTTTTGCAAGGCATGCAAAGAAGGATGATGGGCTGATTTTTGGTGATGGACTGTAGCTGTGCTTTGATCATTAAGGTGGTCATACATGTATAAGTGTACCCTAAACCAGGGGTAACCAACCCTGAAGAGGGTTACCTTGCTGAAGACTTTAGATTAAATTAAAATCCACCCCATCTGATCCAACTAATCACTGCCTTCAGAAGATTTTAAATGGGGTGGGGTATGTTACATTTTGGAGTAAGGTTGTTGACCCCTGCCTTATACTGATTAACTGGCTCTTGATTAATATAGTATATATTACATTTCATTTTGATCATACTGGTCAACTTGGTCTTTTCATGGTGGTTGACCAGCTTGGTGTTACTTGTCATACTAGTTTTCTAGTCTGGTCAAGACCAGGTAAACCAACAAAGAAAACTCAGACATACCCTATACAGGTCAGGAGTTAAGGTGGTCAACCAGGTTGAGCTGGCCAGGCTGTTCTGTGTTATATTTCTATTTATTTGTTATTTATATATTTCTATTTGGGATATAAGATGCACGTGTTTTAATCTTAATTATTATGAAGTTTACATTTGTAACAAGTAAGATTAAAATATCTGCTCCTGCTATAGAGTATGTATTATGACATTGTGGAGTATGTACATTTGTACATTTATATCTATATTTAGTTTACACATAGTCTGAGATTATCTGGATGAGCATTGATGTGTTTTAAAGTGCTGTCTTAATATTACTGTATTAGTGTGGTAGTAGCCTGTGTGTAAAGCATGTTAAATCCAGTTTTTTTAAGATCATTAGGTTCAGTTCATGTTTGCCAGCCTGATAGAAGGGAAAAGACAGATGCAGACGTGGGAAATGGTTGGGTGTGTCTTCCTTAGAAACATCTGTGCATATCTCCTGCTGTAAAACAACAAACAATGGAGGTGAACTTTACGTCAACAACATGACAACACCTTAGGCAAATTAGCATCACTGTTTAAATGCTGTTGACACAAAGGCCTTGGCAGTAAACAAACAATATAGTGTCAGCAGTATATTATTACTGTGCTTTCAGTGTTACTCTCCATTCTGAAACCTTGACTGAAGTATTGGTGTAAAACAATCATCTAACTTACATCAATCAAAATGATGATGACGATGATGAGGATTATTAATCCATCCATTTTCTGTACCGCTTATTTATGAATAGGGTCACAGGGGAGCTGGTGCCCAACTCTGAGCACAAGGGCGGGAAACAACCCTAGACAGGGCACTAGTCCATCGTAGGGCACACACACACACACTCACATTCACACACTAAGGGCCACTTTAGAGTCATCAATTCACCTACCGCACAGTCTTTGGACTGTGGGGGAAACCGGAGTACCCAGAGGAAACCCACGGGGAGAACATGCAAACTCCACACAGAATCCTCCCTGGTCGCCCCACCCAGGGATTGAACCCAGGTCCTTCTTGCTGTGAGGCAGCAGTGCTATCCACTGCACCACCATATTATTATTATTATTATTATTATTATTATTATTATTATTATTATTATTATTATTATTATTATTATCCACTCACAATAATCACATCATAACCATGTAAGTCTGTAGGACTTCAGAGTATTCTGAATAAGCTAAAGGTCACATCAAAGCCCTGAATTAGGCAGAAATGTGAATGTCTCCATTGTGAGAAGTAGGCTGTTGGAGAGCCGCACTGCATATTAAAAGAAGCTCTTGGTAATTGAAAGGGGGAAATGAGAGAAGTGTCCATGAAGTGGTTCTTCTGATGGCTGTTTAGGTCCTCTTCTTTTGTGGTTGAAGGAGTTCCCCTCTGCCCTTTCAAGACTGTGGAGATGAATAAGGAGAACCTGAGAACTTTGTGGGTTTGACACTTCTCTACCACTGACCTGCAGCTATGTTCAGTGCACAGATACAACAGCTTTAATGCAAAGCTTAAGAAGAATGAATCTTGTTAGGGAGATGTTGCTCAGCATTTCTGCATGTCATTAACCACATACACACAGATAAACAGCACAAACATGTACTCCATACTCACCACAGGGATTCGGTTGGGTTACATATTAACTACAGCCTAGAAGATCCAGCTGGGTAGAGAACATTCATTACTACAGTGAGATACTGTACAATAACACAGACTCTCAGGAGAATCTATCTCTCTCTCTTTCTCTCTCTCTCTCTCTCTCTCTCTCTCTCTCTCACTCACTCACTCACTCACTCACACACACACACACACACACACACACACACACACAAACTGAATTTCACTTCTGACATGATGCCCACATCTGCCTGTATACTAAGTCTTATCAGAGATGGTCCTGTGTGGCATTCCCATCCTGCTTCTACCTATTCTTAACAAACCATGAGGACACACACACACACACACACACACACACAGTTGCAATCCCAGAGGGGAAGATTCACTAAAGCTTAACAATGTGAGAGCACGTTACACGCAGAGATGGGCTGAAGTGTAATGAGCATGAACCATCAGACAGAAACAGGGAGCAAAAGGGAAGAGTAACTACATCCCTCAGAAGGGGCTCAGGTGTGGACTGCCTGAACGGCTGCTGTGCACTCACGCACAAACACAGCCTTTGAAATTTGAGGCCTGTCCTCTTTGTGAATCTTCCAAACAGCCCCCTAGAAGAGCTCATTGCTCAAATAAACTTCATACAGTTCTGTGGGAGTGTGTGTGTGTGTGTGTGTGTGAAAGAGAGGTGCTTTCTGAATTAAATTAAATTACAGTAAACACAAAGAATTGACATTCTTTCTTGAGTAAAACTCCAGAGAATCTACCAGACATAAGTGCAAATTCTAAACTCACAAGTCACAACCACATTTGACTTTCTCCACAGAAGATATTGTATTATTAACCAAAACTATTATTAAGAAAAACTATTTTAATGTGTACAATTTTGTATTGCAGTAAAAACACAAAAAACACACAGTATCAGGGGCGGTACTAGGCCAAGGTTGCTGGGCTATAGCCCTGTGTGGCTGACCCTCTTTGTATACCCCCCCACCCCCTTTTGACACAAGCACAAACACCCCCCCCTAGCATGAAACTAGCATGAGTGACACCCACTTTTTTTAACTGAACTATCCCAGGGCAGCACCTTTTTTGAATGGACAAATTAAACGATCAAAGGTTTACATACCTTGGAATTTTTGGCATGATAACAGACATAGAAGTTGACACACACAGGATTATGTAGCTACTAAAGGTAACAATCTTCATCTGTGACCTGTTTGATTGTAATCAGTGTGTGTGTATGTGTGTGCGTGCGTGCGTGCGTGTAATATCCCTGGCAAAAATGATGGAATCACCACTCTTGTTGGAAATTTTTAAATTTTGTTGAAAAAGTTAATCACAGAGACATGTCATTAAGCTATCCTTTTTCAAAATTTCAACCTTCTGCCATTAAGTAGCAACATGTTTTTTTTAAGTCACATTAGGTTTTTAGATTAAGTCAAGCAAAAAAAAAAAAAACTAAATTCTGAGGAAACTCTTATGGAATCATGATTTAAAAAACAGCACCATTAGTACTTTGTTCCACAGCCCCTTTATAACTGCTTGAATTTTATGAGGCATGGACTGAACTAATGACATGCTGATGCTGATGGAATAAGAAAATGGTCTTGGAAGAAAATAAGAAAACTGACTTTGGAAATATACATGTTTTCTTCATTTTTATAAATTTCATTGGATGGGCACTAAACAACACTTCTTTTTCAAGAAGATTTAGAATTCTCTCCTGTGTTTCAATTGACATCTCTCATGTTGGAGCCATGTTTCATGTCAATCCACTTTGAGCAACAGCTCTCCAAGGTGTGAGCACTCTTTCTTAAATGAAGATTAATTACCAGATTTAATCAGATGCAGGTGTTATTATTTTTGAACTGCAAATTACAGAATGATTCCATATTTTCCTCAGAATTTTGTGATTACATATTTTTCCTCTGCTTGATCTAAAAACACAGTTGTGACTACAATTATATAAACTTTTTAATTGTTTCTTAATGCAAAAGGTTGGAATTTTGAAGAAAAAAAATATGTGACATGACAGTCTCTGTATTTAGCATTTTCTACAAAATTAAACAATTGAAAAAACTTCCTCTGAAAGAAAGAGTGGTGATTCCATCATTTTGGCCAGGGGTTGTATAAAAAGCCAGTAAGTTACTGGGATCCTGATAGATAAGATAAGATGGCATTTACTATGCCAATGTCACAAAGTAACCTGTTTACAATCAAAAAGCACAGAAACAAGCCTCAACATTTTTGGAAAAAATGAGAGATGAGACCAAAATGTAACTTTTTGGCCACAACCATAAATTGTACATTTGTTAAGGTATCAAAAAGGGCCTATGATAAAAAGCTCATAATATCATTCATATATTCTGAAAAGACAAAAAAAAATCACAAATTCCGCCAGGGTATGTAAAAAAAACAGTATGGTTTATAGCTCATGAACATCATAAATCTTAGATTAAAAGAACTCCCTACACAAAAAGGAGAAAGTAGTTATTGCTGGTTGTTCTCAGAGCTGTATCAATGACTACTAATGGAAAGTTGACTGGAAGTGGAAAATGTTGTCAGGAAAAGGAACACAAGAATCTTATTTTCAAACCTCAAGGTTATGGTCATCCCTGTTACTCGTGCACTATTTCTCACCACATTTTCTATCAACATTCCACTAATATGCTCTGATACAGCACTCTGGGAACAGCCAGCAATGACCTTCTGTGGCTGACCCTCTTTGTGGAGGGTGTTGATGATTGTCTTCTGGACAGCAGTCTTCCGCATGATTGTGGTTGTGTGTGCTGAACTAGACACTGTGTTTATACTGTTTGAATTGTAATTTACTCAAACTCAATTAAATATTTGAATAATTGGATTTCTAAATTTCATGATCTATAAGCCACACTGATAATCAGTAAGACAAAAAAGACTCAAAATGTTTCACTGTAAAATTTAATAGCTATATAATATGACAGTTTACCTTCTGATAAAAAAAGATATTTTCATGATATAAAATTTTAACTGCACTAGTATTTCTGTGACATTTCTGTGATTTCTTAAGCTCACAACAAATGGAAAAATTGAAAGATATTGATACATAATGTACAATGAATACAAATGCAGTTCTGTAAAACTAAATATGTCTGTAAATATGTAATTATGGACATTCATTTGAATACTAATCGAGTTAACAGGTTAAAAGTGATGCACACAAACTTCCCCTTAAATCAAATATAATGAAGCACTTCACCATCACTAACCATGACTAAAAGAAAGAGAAAACTAACAATAGATAAATCACATAAAATTGGTACACTGAAATGCACTCAGTGCTAATAGCATGCTTCCCTTTGGCAGCGTCTCCCTGCTCTTCACGTGAACATAAGTGGCCCAGCAGCTCAACAATGGTGACACACACCATTAATACATCTTCATGCAGCTGTCCCGAATAAACGGAGCTGCTCATCATGTGTTCTCCCTCAGAGGATCACAAAGAAATGTGACAAAGTGGCAGAACAAGAATAAAAGGAAGAGAAGAACAGAAAAACACTGTCCCTGTGATCCCGCTGCCCCTCATGCCGCTCTGAAGTTTCTGTTTGGCCAAAAACATATTGTTCCAACTGCTGGTTATTTAAAGACTTGCTACAAAAGGGGAGCACCGCTTGTTTTTTGGCACCAGCTCACAAATCTGTCATTGGAAATAAAGTTGTTGGTGGAATCTCTCTCTCTCTCTCTCTCTCTCTCTCTCTCTCTCTCTCTCTCTCTCTCTCTCTCTCTCTCACACACACACACACACACACACACACACACACACACACACACACACACACACACACACACACTTGCTCATGCTCTCATTCTTAGCCTGAAAAACACATAGAATGACGAATGTAATGGGCAAGAGAGGGCTGATGGGTTGATAAGAGGCCCAGCAAGAGGCCAAGCAGGTGGAGCTAAACTAGAGCTAAAGCACTAACTGCACCCTGGGGAGAGGGTAGGGCTGGGAGAGTGTTGCCGTCTGGGCAAGCTATGGAAACACTGCTGAGCTGCTGTGAGAAAATTCTTGAAAATATCAGGGAAAAATCCTCAGATAAGATTTCTCTCATTCTAAATAGGAATGTTTTTTATAAAATGATTTGTAAAAACTGTTATTTAACCCATCCACAAATGTCTATGTATTTACCTGATAAGTTAGAGGTACAAATGGATAAAGTACTTTGTATTTTGTGTACCAAGAGGGTAAGTACCCAGACAATCTAAATAATTAAATTTAAATGTTCCAAAGGTTCTATGTATTAACTGAGTATGTGTGTGGTACAAACACCTAAGTATTTGGTAATGATTCTGGGTAACATGATGGTACGTACCAGGAGAAACTAAATTAACTACACTGAAATGTCCCACGGGTACTGACCAGCTAAGTGTGAGGTGCAAACCTGGGTGAGGTAATGAAATGTAAAGATTTTATCTAATGTAAGTACACTGAAATGCCATCAGCCTCTGGGTATTTAGTTTAAAAGGAATATGGTAAAATACTTGAGAACTGGATAACTACAAAACTGGAGTATTACAAACGTGCACATTATTTCACAATAAAATGGTGTTTTAAGCAGAAAATTAATGGAGAATTTCAGTGGACTACACGTGGTTTCTATACAGCTATAATTCATACAGTTAAAGTACCTCATTTACTAGAACTTGGGGTTTGTATTTCACACATAGCCAATAACTAGAACCTGTGGGACATTTACTGTAATTAATTTAGACAGTTCTGGTACTTACCATCTTGCTTTGAAAAATAATTACCAAGTACTTTGAAGTTTGTACCTCTCACTTACCTAGTAAATGCTTAGGGGACTGTAAAATAAATTATTTTTGATTTGTTTGTCAAGGAATACTCTACCCCATCCAGTGAGAGAATATTTCAATAACTTTTGAAGTGCTTTATATTTATTTTTATTTATTTAATTTTTTAAATCTGCAAATTGTAAAATACTATCCTAAAATACATTGATTAAATACCATTTAAAAACTATTTGAAAACTCCAGTAATTGTATTTTTTTTTACCATATAAAAGTATCTGCCCTGCACAAACATTGTAGTTTGGCCTGCTTTAAACATTTGGAAATCTTCAACCAGCCTTGGTTCATCTTGGCTGATCTTAAGCAGCAGCACCTGATTAGACTGACTGGAATATTGAAAGCTGTTTTTAATCAAGAAATTAAATCAGGTCTTCTCTATAAATCCCAGCAAACTGACAGGAGCAGCTCACACACATTTCACAGACTCACCTCCTTTGTTCACATATTTTTGTTCTAAATATGGCCTGTAATTCATCTCCTTGAAACAATCTGATTCGTATTAAACAAAGATTTTAATTCTGAGCAGGCTTGAGATATTGAGCTTTAAAGTCCTTATTGCTGAAGTGTGATTGTGGAGATAGAACCTTTCTATTTTCTAGATAAAGATTTTAAACCACAAACATAAAAAGACACCTCATGACTTCATGTTCAGGAGTCGTCACAGAGTAAGAATTTGTGAATATGAATGTCAGTTCCACCAGGTTTCTTTTACCTGCTCACTGTTTTCAGAGTGTTTTTGAAGAAACTTTTCTACATTTTGTGAAATGCATCATCTTCCCTGTTTACTCTTCCCTCTAGTCTTGCCAAACAGGCCCTACTGCAGACAGCGATAATGGCTCTTCACACACTGTTTAAATTTTTGATCACAGTGTAATCAGTGTGTGTGAATCAGCACTCCAAACACTGGGAGATAATCAGACATGTACACACACACACACACACACACACACACACACACACACACACACACACACACACACACACATCATGTCAGGAATGTAGGCCTCTTGTACAGCTCACACAGTGCCACAGAGGAACCCTCTCTCTTAGCTGTCATGTTTGACAAACAGAAGCGGAGCCGAGCGCAGGTAATATCGTTACACAGCCGTGACACAGAGCTCCACATCGCTACACTTTATTACCCAACTTGATTCAGTCTTAGTGCACATGTAACACTTCAGTAATCAGATGGAATCTGATGTCAAACAGCCAATCAGCTTGTTTGTCATCATGTAAACCTGAATTTCATCAGTGTATAAGAAACCAATGTTTAAAACAGTTAAACGTGCTTTTTAAACACTTCACTTTTTGGCAGACTGCCGTAGGAATGTGTGAGGTGTTAACCACCTCCATTTGCAACAATGCTTTTTATTAAGCTGTTTTAGCCAGGACTTCTGACAAAAAAACAGCTCATGACCAATCTGACAATGTGACTCTGTACCCCATCAAGGGTGGTGTTCCTCAGTCTGCACAGTCTATATTGAACTTCTGTTTGGTGTGTAATTTGTGCTTAAACAGATACAGCACAGGGTGCCCCCTCCTGGTAAATTTTAGATACAGAATGTTCCCAGAGAGAAGAGAATTCAGCAGAAATTTATCCATAAATATCATTTTCTTTCACAATTTCCAGACAGATAAAAACATTCATCATTAACACATTGATTTCCAAGCATAGCATCACCTGTATGTTGTAGTATATTGCAGAACTAGTTTAAAGTAAGGTTTCAGAATCAGGTTTATTGGCCAAGTATGTTTTCATACACAGGAAATTTATTTACAGGTGTTGGTATCTCTGTAGTATAACTATAATAAACACAGTGTAACTTACAGTCAATACTCAATATAGAATATAAACAATATACAAGAATACAAGACTATATTATAGAGGATGTTAATGTACACGGCACAAATTATTACAGACACAATACACTTGGTAAAATATGGTGGTGTAATAGTGCAAACTGTAGTACATCATGTGTGGGATATCTATCTGTAGCAGAGGAATATTTATGTTCTAGTAGATAATATTACTGATGTTATGAGAGTGGTGGAATAGGGTCAGTTCACTTTTGTTTTTACATTTTTCTGATATTCAAGTAGAATCTATGAAATGAAGATCACTGTTGAAATTGGCATTTAATTAAAAAGAAGAAAAGAAGCTGTTCACCCAACTTCACCACCAAGTGTTTTAACACATAGCAATAGAGAAACAATTTATATTTATTTACTCATCATCACTGTTATAACAAAACCTTGTATGTCCAAAGTGGTGACCTTGCAAAACAGAGAATTATAATATTCAGTTATATCTATGTTTATTATTTTTCACTTTTTGCAATAAAATGAGTCTGACAGTTGTTTTCGAGAGGAATGGAACAATATAAATACTCCAAAATAACCTGGAATAAACTTTCCACTTCCACTTAGAGTTTTTGAGAGACTTTGTCCTTCTCCTGCTAAACTTGCTTTTCGGAGAGTGATGAAATACTATCAAAGTTAGTTAATATTAGAATTCATTCTGGACGGTTTCCTTTGGTCCACAGAAATGTTCAAATAATGTAAAAGATCTTACTCACACACATGGCTTAGAAAAACATACTGAAACAAACAAAAAATAAATAAATTAACATTCATAAAAGCAGACATTTGTACTGTTTATAAGATCAGAATCATTTCCACTGTGATGCTCTCTCTAAGACATAGTGTGATAAAGATCTCACATTAAGCATCAGTGATCTTCCAGAGTTGGTGGTACCAGGGTCAATCTGGGGATGAACGCAGACTTAGGAAGGCTACCTCGAAGCAGTACAAATCACACCCTAATCCCATCCCTGGAGGCGTTGGGCCTAAATTCACTTAATCATCTGGCTTTCTCAGCAGATTGAGTTTTGCATGCAGCTCACACAAATCTGTTAGGAAAGGTCTTTTATGAGTTTTAGGCAGAATGTGTGTATCTCAGCTCTGTATTGGATCAGATAGACTGCATAGAAACACAACATAAATCATTAAAATTAAATTGAGAGTTTAGATTGGATTGTTTCAAACAGGGTTTCTTCTACTCAGCCTGGAATGTCTCGGACATTTGAGACTTCTTTATTAAAGGATTGGATGGTCTGATCATGCTTTAGTGCTTAAGAATGTGTCCTATTTCTCTAAGTGATCCTTCAGTAGAACAAAATGACATATGTTTGCCTGACATACAAATCTTCTTAGTCTGAATCCAGATATTTCTAAATGTTATTTTCTTCTGCCAGAAGATATTTTCATCACTGTAGGCAATCCCTGAAGTGCTTCTTTTAGATGATTGGACAAGCCTTTGTCTTTGTGTCCTAGTGCTTGGATTGTTTTACGGGAATTAGCATGTCAACATGTTCTGTCACGAGATTAGTTTCCAGTTTACATAGAAATTTGATCAACAGGAAAGGTCGAACAGAGGATTTGGAAAATTTGAGTGACAATATTGGTGGAAATTGAATGATCTACCATTGCTTCATTTCATTTTGATAGAGCAGCCTTGGCTCAGAGGTTGTGCTCAGAGTTTCAGAGAAAAGTGGCATTGACTGTTTCTAAGCAGTGAAACATGTATCTTCCATGCCTTCCATTTCAGCAAAAGTCCATTTAGAAATCACTGCAGTCCACTGTTATGTTAAGATCTAATCATATTTCTGATTTAGAAGGCTATCAATTCTTGTCATTTTATAGAACTGGAAGATCTGAAAAAACATCTAAATGAGGAGGGGAAAAAAAATGCTGCTACAAAAAATGTGGAAAGTCAGCAGCAGAAGAAAGAAAAAAGGCAAGTGGTTGAGGACAGGGAAGAGCATAGGAGAGAGCATGCTCTGTGGGATGTAGGGAATTGGCGGACTAAAGGGGTGGAGGAGTTAGAGCCTCAGGTGCGAGTCAACAGCTCCCTGAGCAGGACAGCAAGCCCATCATGGCGTGTTAGTCCTGGGTAGGTGAACTGTCGCATCGCGTAAAGGAATGGACACTGTTTCCTGTGGTTCTAATGCCAGAACAAAGAGGGGTGTGTGAGAGTGTCAGTGAGAGATAGAAATTAGACAGAGAGAGAGAGAGAGAGAGAGAGAGAGAGAGAGAGAGAGAGAGAGAGAGAGTTCAGCTTGAGTGGACAGATGGAAATTGCCCTGGCATAGAATCAGAGGGAAACAGCAACAAAGACCTTTGTCTAGTTGCTTTACAATTCTATGTTTTCACAAGCACCTAAGATGATGATCATCCATATTCATTTATTCATTTCCATGCAAACTTTTGGTTTCATCAAGCTCTGCCGTACATTTTCAAAAAGCTTTAATGTTGTCAGAGAAACGCTACCTGATGCAGTCTCAAGCATCTTTTCAATTAAACCTGCAACACAGTAGTTTTATTTTGTCTTTTTATTTGTAAGATATTCAGTCCATGAACAAACATGCCACATTAACCTACAGAGCTATCACTGCATTTCATTTCAATCACACGTCAGAGATGCTTTGCCTTGACATATTTCATTTGAATCCAGCAATTAAGTGCATTAAGAGGACGAGTGGTAAAAGAATGACGTTTTACTAGTAAAGAGACAGAGTTTGTCCTGAGGGTCTTAAAATGTAAAGGCAGTTTGGTGAACACACCAAAGCACAACAACTCTTTTCACAATTAGTGAGTGTAACAAATGTCCCCTCAAAGCCCCATTAGAACTGCCCCAGAATCGAGTCTGAAAGCGTGCTTCTGTTTAATCGCTGCTGAAATGCTCCCAGTTCCATCGAAACTGAGCAACATGATCATTGATACCAGTCTTCCCATAAAGACAGGGGGGCTTAATGCCTCATCACTTTGTAGCGTGCATGTGGACATCTGGTCGCTGGGACATTGGAGAGCAGAGTTGGATCAGGATAACTGACCAGTTAGTCTTCAGCCCAAAGTCAAACTGTCTGCTATAACACACACTATTTACACTTTAATGGAAATGTGTTCATCAATTTGTCTCACTAAATAATTATTACAAAGTTATTTGAAAATAAAATTAAAACATTAAATTTAAGCTTAGTTCACTAACATTTTTTAAATAAAGAATTTTTTTTCTTTTTTAAAGGATATGTGCACTATACACTTTTTGTAAAATTCAGTTATCTCACTAGCTCTCTGGTCTGTTTGCACACTGGAAAAAACTTCTCTGTAAATGAGAAACAAATGAACTGTCTCAGCCAGACTATTTCATCCTATCAGCAGCAGGGGGCATTCCTGTTCATGGGGTGAAAGAGGAAGGGCAGGGAAAAGAACATTCAGGTAAACATATAGAGACAGCAAAGCTAGCAGGTGTTTGGACAGTGGAGAGATGTGGGAAGAAAGGGGCTGATTTTGAGGATGTTAGCTTGGGAAGGGAGAAGGTCCAAGTTTGTTAGCCGGTGGTATTACTTGAGTCTTTGGATGGTGTTTGGACATTGTGTTTTGAAAACTGTGTATGCTGTCTTGACATCTGCAAGCTCAGTGACCTCAGCACTGCATGGAATTTAGATTGGGGCCTCTGAAAGAATGGCAAGTTTATATTGCTGTTAAATTCGAATATCAGCAGTCATGCAACAGTCATTCTCTAGAATCATGCATTTAAAGTGCGGACATATTCACACATTAAGGACTGAAAGTGTGTATGTGATCATGTGACTTTGTTTATAAAATGCAACGAAAGTAATTGGTCAGTGCTGGGGACAAAACCAGCTTATTTTAAAAGTGTATTTTTGTTTCTGAAGATCTGCTTCACACATTTAACCATTCAAACCCTTTAATACACATTTAACCAGTTCTCAATTCTGCATCTAAATGATCAAATACAAACTATAACATTACTGTTGTGACATATCCCAGATAGCAGACACATTTGAGCCAAATTTGCAGAAAATTTAGTTCAAATGTGGGACAAACATTGTTTGCTATCTAGGGTGTTACATTGGGAGTTGAATCTTAAAATATTTACAAAGGAAGTTATTAACACAATATAAAAACACTAATGGGCTGCTCAGTTAACACATTCATTTATTTTCAAAACTGGGTCTGGGCTTTTAAGAGATAAAAGATAAAATACCATTTAATAACAATAATTATATATTTTTACTGCTGAGTGTACTACTGAGTAAACTGTGCAGAGATGCAGAGATTGTTCTTTTTAATTAATATATCATTGAAAGTGATGTATGGAAATTATGTACCGAATTGTTTTGACAAAGAGAAGAGCAGAGCAGCTTTCTTTCCCATAAACCTCTTTACTACTGTAAGAAAAATGTGATCATAGGAAACATTGTCCATCCTAAATCACCAAACTGGCAGGACAAATCCAAACAGTTTTTCTCTGCACACGGTTCCAGCAGAAGTGAACTGTAATTATTCCTTTGTAGCTAAAAACAGTATCATTAAGAATAATGGCATCATTAAGTACTAGAAGCTATTACTGCGGGCAAATTTGTCGCATTGATAATGAGGCTTCAGACAGGAAATGAAGATACTAATTATGGGATAAAACGCCTACTCAGTTAATTGGAAGCAAAGAGCGAAGTGAAAAGAAATGCATTTGCAGAGAAAGAAAAAAGCATACAAGGTAAGTTCTCGACCTTTTCTCACAGAGAGTGACGGTACACTGTAGATCACAGTATATGATTCAGCCCCATGCAGAGGCAGGCATTAGAGGGTGAGGACCCCATGCTATGCTTTTAGACCAGCTCCAAATACACTACTGTTCTCAGCAAACACTAATCATATGCCACATTATCTTCATTTTTTGTATTTATTACCTTGATTAGTTTGCTTTTAACCATTTCATATATAGATTCACCTGGAATTTAAAATATTGGAATGACACATTTTATCCTTGTGCATTTTTTGAATATTGGAATAGCACTGTTAGGCCATTGATTAATACTTTAATAAATTACAGCACTGCATCTGTGTATAAGTTCTACAGTCTGTAGCTCAAACTGGTTTCTTGTTTCAACCTAAAGTCATGAAGCCTCCTCCTACCTTCAGGTCTCCTCACTACTTCTACATATAAGCAAATATAGGAGTATATCTCCAAAAATCCATATATGACTGAAATGTATTCCAAGAATTTGTAACATTTGCATCATGAGAACTCCCATCCACTGTTGGCACTTAGAAAAAAATAAATGGAATGGTTGGTAAGAGTTAGGTTGAGTTTAGGTTAAGGTTAGATTACGTTCAGGGTTATGTTAGGGTTGTGTATGGGTTAGGTTTAGGTTTAAGTGTAGGTACAGGTAATATAATTACTCTAATTTCTTTAAATATTCTCTGTTGAAATAATGTGATTTCTTTGTGTCTGGGTTGCATAAATAAACTGTGCAATATGCATGAAGATTTCACTATATTTAATACACATTGTTTGATTTCTTTAATACCATGTTAGTTAAGTCAGTCCAGACTGTCTTGTAGGGAAGTCTAGCCTCCCAGGATCCACAGGAACACTAGCATTTAGATGACATAGATTTTTTTGAAAGAGCAGATACACTTCTATTTAATCACCTCTTTGTTGACACCTACAGAGTTAGCCTTGATTAATTGACCAATTCTGGCATCTCCTGTCTAGTTCAACAATGTGAGCTAAACAATCCAAAGATTATACTGTATTTATATTGCATTTTAATGTGCATAGAAAAACTGTATTCTCATATTCTATTCATATTCTTTTGAGTTTTATTATCATAAAGCTTTGTAGAACATCCAGACACTTATAGTGGTAACATCCAGACACTTATAGTGGTAACAGAATTCTAATTTACTTTGATAGGAGCAAGTGGACACAACTCTCCCAACACCTCTTGTTAAACTGACTTGTAAAAATTAAGAGAAATAATTTTTTTTGTGAATTTCAGCATGTTTTGATAATAAATGTACTTGTGCCTAAATTTTTTGTGTGGTCTTTTTGAAACAAAAACACAAACATATTAACTAATTATAATAATAAATATATAATTATTTATAAGTAATAATTAGATTGACTACTTTATAATTGTCCAAATAAGAAACCTAATTGGCTTTATTATTTTTGTTATCTATGTATGTATCAGTATTATCCCTTCTCAGGACAGCCCTTCTCTATTTGTTTTTCTCTGTAACCAAGCATGTTAACATGAAAAAAGCAGGCAAGACACCGGAAGGCTTCTTTGGCATTTAAAGTGGGAATGAAGTGAAACAAGTGAATTTTAGCTGTTTTCCGGGCTGGATTCCTTGCTAATAATTAATCACACAAATATAAGACCACAATGGTTAGATAGAGGAGATATGGGTAAATAGGGTCTTGCTGTTTGTAATATGTGTATCATGTCTGTAGGTTACTCTGATCCTGAATCATGAAGCCTAGCATGTAGAAGCATGTAACTGCCCACAGTGTGGATCTCAGGTTCTTAGAGTTAAACTTTTAAACAAATGTTACAATTAGTTTAGTTCAGCCCAAGAACAGACTGTTTATTGTACCAACTGTGAAGCTTGAAGGTGGAAGTGTCATGCATGATTTGGTGCTACTTTGCTGCAGCAGGACCTAGAGAGCTCTCCATCACAGAAACCAGTATGAGGTCTTTATTGTATCAGAGATGGCTTGAGTAAAATGTAAGACCATCTGTATAAAGAGTGATGCTGAAACATCACATAGTTGAAAGAGTTCTGCATAGAATAGTAGGAAAATCTTTGTTCCAGTTGATTTCAGAAACTGGTGGAAAATTATAGCAAATTGGCCTTATTTCAGCCAAAAGAGGAAATACCAGCTATTAGGTCATATGGTGTACATAAAAAATATGTTTATAGATAGATAATTTTACTCTACTTAATTTTATCTTCTTACTTATTTACATTTATGGTAGTTGAACCCCAGTCTCCCATGTGGTGTGGTGGCTCACTGGTGTTTTTTTCTGTTGTGCAACACCAACCACATTTAACGTACCTTTGGTCATCTTTGCATATTTTGAGATTTTACCAGTCTTCCATCAGGAATGGGATTTTATTAATTCAATTGCAAGTTATATCTTAACCATGGTAAAACTGAACCAACCTTTGTATATGCTCAACAATTAAGGTACCAAAAACAGCTGTACCATCAGTAGATGGTAAAAAAATGTGAAAAGTGATTAAAGAACCTTTTTAAAGATTAAGAAATATGTAAAGGTTCAATACCTAGAACTGCACTTTCAAGAGCCATTTTGGGAATTTCTAAACTTAAGAGTGTATTTTGTTTCTCCATTCAGTGTGTTGTTTACTAGTGTTGTAGTACTCAAGATCATAAATCTCTTAACTCGACCTCATTTTCAATTGATCTTTGGGGTCTGAGATTGCGGTTGAGACCAGCTGAGTCCAGTGCATCTGTTTGAGGTAAATTTATTTATTTATTTACTTACTTATTATTTTGTAAATCTTAATCTGGTCTCAGTCTTGACTCGGACTCAACATGTCCTGGTCTCGATCTTGACTCAGACTCAGGCGAGCTCTAGAAGTCTTGACTACAATGTTATAATCAACTTGCATAATTGCATTATATTGTTGCTGTAAATAAATTGGTACCTTACTGAATGAAATAGTGTTTGTGTAAGTACACCTAAATCAGCCTAAAGTATCCAGAAATCTCTAAAATACATTAGCACCACTGTTTTCAAAGTGATGTTTAAAGTTGAATTTGTAAAATGTTACAAACTTGTCTGAAACTGCTGCAAAGCATGGCATGTGAAATGGAATGTGAAAGCAAAAGGTCAGCCAGGAATTCAAATGGAAGACATTTGCAGTTCCAACAAGAATGGGGAGTGTGAGTGCACATCTGAACCTCGATCCTTGCTGGAATAATTGCGGGAGCACATCTGGTGGTGCACTTTGAAAATGAATTGGCCCAGCACTGCTATGATAATGACGGTACGGTAGTCTAATAATTTAGGAAAAGCTGCATTCCAAATGTCATCCTGGGTTGGGCCAACACATAGTTAGTTCATTTATGCACAGAGTTTGATTGCAGTTCTCCCCAAAAGCCCTGGCTGTAATTTTGCCACTCCAGCAAACACAGCACAACTTTTGTAACTTCTTTAAAGAGAGAATGTTCTTAATTTCTACATTCATTTTACATTCAGCCTATATTTAATACCTCTTTATGAGTACCATACCAAACACTTTTTTTATCAGATATAAACTATACACAATGTGAACATTATATGAACACCTGCCGATTTGTTATTTCTTCGAAGCTACTTATCGTATCTTTTGTTGGAGTAACTGTCTCTAGTGTTCAAGTAAGGTTTCTACCAGATTCTGGAACATTGCTGTGAGGAGCTGCATACAGGCCCTTAAGCTAGGAAAACTCACTATGGTGTACATATTCAATATTAAAATATATTGTATTTTCCAAATTACAAAATCAACAACATCCCTATTACTTGAGAAATTTGCATACTGGTCATGTGTTTTGAAATACGCAAAACATGTATATTTGGTTTATACAGAACTGGAAAAGCACATTATTTTGTAAGGGTTGAAGAGTGTAGGTGTGTCCAAATGTTGGACTGGTACTCTACTACACGGTAACCAGTTTCATAGTAAACCACAGTAAAATTCATGATGTGTAGTAATGCCATTTAAAATTTTTATTATCATGAAAACTATAAAACAAACACTCATCAAACTGTACAGACTTGCAGACTCAGCACCATTTGTCTGAGCTTCAGCTGTATTTAGTTTTTGTTGTTTTTTTTTTTATAAAAAGTGCAGAAACAAACTTTTTTTTTAACATTTAACATTTAGGGTTTAGGGGAGGGCTTCAGGATCCTCATCATGAATGACTTTGTTGCCCTTTTGTGTTTTTTGTAGGATTTATTCATATAAGCTCCTCTGTGTTACTGATGATTCTGTAAGTTTATCCTGTAAAGTGAAACAATAGCTATTACTCTCAGACTTGCCTAAAACTGAAAAGTCACAAGTATTTCTTACTTCTAAAGGTGTTTTGTGACATACTGTACATCATCTTTTCAGTGTGTTTGTAGCAGTGCAGTGTAGAGACATCCCCTGAGACCTGATGCCACATTCCTTCAGCCGTGCTCCGGAGTCACTACATCTGTGTTTGGGAGTTAAAGAGGGATCTGTTCTGCCTTGAGGCTTACTACAGAACTCTCAGCCATGGCCTGCTCTAAATGCAGCTGCTGTGAGAAGCACCTGTCCCTTCAGCTATACTCTGCCAGCCTCACCAGCATCTTGTAGCTCAGTCATTAGGCCAGCAACTGCTGCAGGTAATCTTGCAAGAAATCTTGTCAGGCACCTACCTGCCATCCAATTAGACAGCTGTACTCAGTCAGGTCTGTGGGTATGTAAGCAAGAAATGTGTGTGTGTGTGTGTGTGTGTGTGTGTGTGCTAATCATGACCCGCGGTCCCACCTGCTGTAGGGAGCTATAGCCCTATGTCACGATGCCTTCTCACTACAACATCTGGTTGAGCCCAAGGCAAGGCAAGAGGAGTAATAGAGCGGAATAAGGAGAGCAAGGCAGAGACAGGAGAGAGCAGAGCAGGCTGTGCTGGAACCCCTTCTGTCAGACTGCACTGGCATTGATGCGCCATTCCCCCCTGTTGCCTCCTCGCTAGTCCATGCAGTAAATTAATACAATTAAGCACAGTTTTTCTCTGGGCCCACGTGGGTATTGTTCTGAATGTGTACTCACCGAAACCTTAATCCCCCAATGCTCATGTGCTTTACAAGGAAAGAACATGATTGAGAGATCTAGAGAGAGAGGGTGGAGGGTTGGGGGTTGGTTGGGGGGGTGTAAGGTTATCCGAGGAGGCCAGCCGTTCGTTTTCAATGTGACACAGATGCGTTCATTTGCAAGATGAGCATTAAGGGCTCGCTAATCTATCTGCATTGGTGTACATCTGGCAGACATCAAGCAAGGTAAATTAAACAGCAAAGTTGCACTTGCAAACTTAGCAAAATGCTCACGCTTCGTGTCATACAGAGCCGTCCACCGGTGAGCGAAACGAGCCGTTAATTATGGGGGAAGTTTCTTCTTGACCTTCCCCCTTTATCTGCACAATCACTCATATGACATTCTTCCCAAAATGTGGGGAAAGCCATGTGCTGGCAGGAGGTCATCAGAAGCTGTTTTTCTATCAGCATGGGAAATTGGGACCAGGGGAAATGTTTGTTCCACCTTTCCCACTTCACACGAGAAGCTTAAAACGATCAATAAGGAATAATAGCACCTGAGCTGTTTTTTTCTCCGGCTTTGAGTCGATATTGTTCGCCAGCGCTCCCTGGGTCCTTAGCAGATGTAAACTATCCCACAGTCAAGCTCACACCAGACTTAACCTTCATTTGCTCAGTGTGCATTTAAGTGTGTCTTTTTCCACCCTGCCAAGAAGTATGAAAAGCAATAGCGGTCAACAAAAGACACAAACAGTGTGAGGCACTTAAAGCAAGCGGTCCTTTCCAGGCGTGCGCTACTTCCCCTTTGGCTAAAAGCTGCCAAGACCCTGGAAATATCAGGAGAAAGTGATGTAAATAAAAGCCCCCCTCCTCAGACCCTCAAGCCACCTCGATGCTCCTCTAGGCGTACTGTAGGGGTGTAATATCACACACACACACACACACACACACCCATGACCACAGGGTCACACGAGGACTTGATGATGCTTCATGAAGAGGCAACAAGAATGGAATAAGGCAAAACAAAGCTGGGGCAACTGGGTTTCGCACTGCCGTGCTAAGAGTTGCAGAGGGTCTTCTTAGACAATGTGGTGTTGTGGTGTGGAGCGTGGACCATGTTTGGGGGGGCTCTCAGTTGGGGAGGATGGTCTTTATGGTCTTTTCTGTACCCTCCGCCCCTTCCCTGCAGCCTCCCCCTGCCCCTGACAGAGAACAAAAAGGTCAGTTGTACCCTCGGTTGCCTTTGGAGCCCGCTGTGCACTGTGTTTATCAAGCACGCTAATCTATTCTTGTTACTCTCCACTTCAGAGGCAGGCGCTCATCTGTGCTCCCCCTACACACAACCACACACACACACACACGCACTGCACCCATCCATACACACTTATACTCACACATGCACGCACACACACCCAGCTCAGTCCCCCTGGGGTGGTGCTGATGGCATCTGGCCGGCGTCCAGCCAGCGCAGGAAAGATGGCATGGAGCTGCCATTAAAATCAATTACATGGGTCAATGTTTTTATTAGAGGATTTCTACTCAAACTAACTCATCAGGATGGAAATGCTACGACAAATACTCTCTCCCCAACCTCTCTATGACCTTTACGCACCCAACACACTAAAGATTTGGAAAGAGCCTAAATGAAGGTGATGTCTTCTTCCCCATATACAGTGTTATACAGTGTTCTTTATCAGCCCTCAACACCAGTATGCAGTTAATTTGCACAGAATAGAATATGAAGAAAAAATACTCATGATAAAACTTTGTAGGATAAAGAACAAAAATCAACATTAACATAACAACCAGTTCAGTTGAATCATTATGATTTCATAAATTGTAAAAATAAATAAATAAATAAATAATGACCCTATCAAAGATAAAATAAATAAATAAAATAAACATTTCTGAAGTTTTGACAAGCCTGGAACAGGGTTTTTTTTGTATTTTACAGAGCCCATCAGCTGACATCCCACATAAATATAAACAAGTTGTGCCCATGATTTCATAAAGCATGGAAATGACTTGTGAGTTGTGGAAATAAGATACGTTTAGTTGTGTCCATAACAAAATCCTGCCACAGCTTTTCATTACAAAAGCCCATACAAATGACATAAAAATAGAGACATTACTTCATCCTTTGACAAAGCGTGATGTGTGTCTTTTCATTATAAAATATAAATGGGTGAATTACATTTGAAACCATGATACTGAACGTTGTCTATGGGGTTCTGTGGTATATTGTATTTTATCCAGATATCAGAACCAGAATCAGATTGTAAAGTATTTTATATGGATTTAGGATAAACACTGGGGCATTCAGTATTACCACATTACTGCCTTTACAGTTTTGGAAATACAGTTCTTAAGAGAGAGGCTTCATCACCACTTAAGCAATGCACTGCACACGCATATGTATGTCTGTCAGGTGTGAATATAAAGCAAGAGCTTTTTCACCATCAGAACACTCCACCATCATTCTGTCATTAAGAGCATACTTCCATTTTTAGCAGCTTGGACAGGTAAAGGTGACACCAGAAGTTGAATTCAGACACAGTAATTATTGTCCATCCCACACAGGGGAGGATCTGCATATCTTACAGTTATGCACAGTTATTAAAGAATTTCCTCTTTTTGTTCTTAACCAAGTATTTTTGTTGTTATAAGAAAAGGAAAACATTAAAACAACAGACTTATTTAGACTAATTAGACACTCTTAACTCCATGGCTAGAGAAGATATCCTTGACCCTTAACTCTGGCTACTTCATCCATCTTGACTATCAGAATTAAATCTAAACAAAGCTGAAACTTATAAAAAATGCAATGTAAACAACCCTTTTTTACCATATACAAGTCCCATCTTCCAAATCAGTTCAGGAAGTGGTTTGACACGTCTGAGTCACTTTTTAGACACATTCCACACTCCAAACTCAAACTAGTACATCCCAAACTCCTCCCAGTATGACCCCAATTCCTCCCATTACTAAGCAAACTCATCTCAGTACAACACAAACCCCTCCCAGGATGACTCAGACTCCTAGTATAACCCAAACTCCTCCAGGTACAACACAACCCCCTTCCATTACAATCTAAACTCCTTTCAATACAAACCAAACACCTCCTCATGTGGTAGAAAAAGTGGTTCTCCCTGTCAGCAGGGACCACCAAAGCTGTTGTTTTGCCTTAAGTTTGATGAAAGGCATGGCTGTTTCAAAAACTGGATGCATTTGGAGGCATCATCATCTTTAGCCCAGCACAGGAAGTGACTGAACTGATAAACAGCAGGTTGCAGTGCAATAAATGAATTTGCAAATCACAACAAAGCTGAGACCCAAAGTTGAATTTGATCTCATTCTTGACACAGGACCAAATTATTGACACTTAAAATATTTATTTAATACATATTTGGTAGAACACTTCCTGTAACTATGAACGAGTTTGTTACATTGCTCTACTGAAATTCTGGACCATTCTTCTTCTGGCAGCTGCTCCAGGTCTCTCAGATGGTGCCTTCTCCCAAATGTTGTTTTGAGAAATTGGATTCATGAACATAACAATGATTTCAGTGTTCAGTCACAAAATCTTATCCCAATTTGACACCTTTAGGGTATGGCAGAACTAGAGATTCCCAGTATAAAATACAATTATGTACAATTATGGCAACCTGGACCTAAATATTCAAGTATGTTTTTAAAATCATGTGGAGTCCTTACCACAAAGAATTTGATCTGTTTTAAGGAGGCCCTACACTGTATTAGCATGTACAGTCCAAATAACGTTCTCAGTGAGTGAAATGAGTTGTCAGATGTTATATATTTGAGTTCTTTATATTGTATCAAACATTCATGATGAATGGACCAATAAAAATGCTCCAAAATTACCTGGAATTAAGTCTTTACACTGACTGCTTGTGTATTCCTAGAGCACAAGGTTTAATATTCTGAGAGGCTGCATCCAACACAGAAGCCCCTGCTCTGTGTACCCTGCAGCTGAACCACACAGACAGAGACCTCAGATATGTGGAATGTGTCCGAAGTCAGATTCATGTCAGGAGACATTTAATTAAATTCTACCAAGAAGACTGGTTTCCAACCAGAATCCAAAGAAAATGTCTGACCACACCTGTACAGTACCATGCAAATTGACACTGTCCAGTAAAAAAACACAAAATGGTGACTTTACAGGAGAAGTTAATAATTAACAGTAATTTTAATGTCTTTCTCTTGGTCAGTTCAAGCCTTAGACAACTGGAGCAGTTGTCTCATGAGGAGTCGGCCAATATACCCACTGAGAGGTGCAGATGTCTCGCTGAAAATTACAGGAATCATTTGATTGCTTCAAAAGTTTGTGCAATATACTATGAAGTTAAGTTAATATTATGTTCTGTCCAGGCCTGTTTCATGAGTTTATTTTTTTTTAAATAATTCTGTTGAAGCATGGTTGAAAAGCAATGTCTGACTTTATTGGTTAATTTTCATAGCATTTTTATTTATTATTACTTTTGTCAGATTCAAGTTATTTCTGTTGTGGGATTTTTTTTCATTAACTGAGGGGTACCAACAATTATATTATATATTCTTTATACTTATATAGTGTTTCTTACTAAATTATGTATTTTTCTACTTCTTCTGTACTTATGCTGCAGCTGGAACCTTATTTTCCCCCAAGGGATCAATAAAGTTCTATCCTATCTATCTATCTATCTATCTATCTATCTATCTATCTATATATATATATATATATATATATATATATATATATATATATATATATATATATATATATATATATATATATATATGAAAGAGAGAGAGAGAAGAAGAGAAGAGAAGAGAAGAGATTTAGGTTAAGGAGCTAAATAAATGATCCTGTTAAGGCTTTGCAGGGGCTGTCAAGGCCAATAGCCAGGGGAGCCACAGCACTCCCTTACCCTGCAGAATTCACCCCACCCAAGAGGGCATGCTTCAAACAGATCCCTCCAGAGCCCTGACCTTTCAGACTGCGCCTGCAAATGAAGGAAACAGAATGAGAGGGAGGAGAAGGGGTGAGAAAGCCAAAGTGAAAAAGAGCTTTGCTCCTGACGAGATTGCTCAGTGGTGAAAAAAACCTCATCAATAGACCCACACGAGAGGAACCAATAATGCCCGTTCACCCAAAACCCAAAGATTACTACAAGAGCTTGCAGCTGGTCTAAGGCTAGAGATATATACTAGCTGTTAACGGCATGTTCATGTACAGTTGATGGCTGCTTCATGTATCCTGCATTTGATGTGCACATCCTCATAAATGACCATTAGACACAACAATGGTGGAGCAGTTTGGACTAATTTAACCGCATATATTACAGACATGAAGCTTATTTACATTCATATTAAAATTGTAATTGGCTAATTACAATATACACTATGTGGACACCTTCTCATTCATTGTTTCCTCTGAAATCAATGGTATTAAAATAGTTTATCCTCCTTTTGTTGGAGTAAATGTCTCTGTTATTCAGGTAAAAACTTTCTACTCGATTGTGGAACACTGCTGTGAGGATCCTAAACAAATTATGAGGGGTTTCATACTGGCTTTTTAAACTAACCCATCTCAGTATGGTGTATATTTAAGATTATTCTTTTAAAGGTTTTCCTTTAAGGGTTGAGTAGGAGTGTCCAAGCGTTTAACTGGTACTGTAGGTTGCTGAAAATATTTATTTACAAATATTTACCTTCCCATACACATCACATCAAAAACAGGACCACTGCAGTCTGTTTGTTATCAAAAGAGACACATCAAGCAGATGTGTAACTCATGTACTTGAACACTCTTCTGTAATATATTGGCCATATATTTTGTACTTATATATATCAAACAATGAGATCACAGATTTCCTGTTGAAGTCCCATTTGCAAGAGCACTTGCATTTGCATGAATTAACTGTTGTTCACCTGGCCCCTCAAACAGCTTGCCTTTATGTGACTTTACCTGCTCCACATAGCCCTGGCCTGTTTGTTTTTTCACCCTCCCCAAACAGGTGTTGGCTAAATGATTATAAATTGGTGGCAGAGTAAACATTTATCGTGGATCCATGCAGGGTTGCCGCTAATATAATTAGAACCCAAACATCAGGACAGAGAGGCCTCCCCATCTGTCCATTTTGTTTGCAGCCACACAACTTTAAGGAGTCAACGAATCAAAATGCAGGCGGGGGACAAGTGCCAGTCTCAGGTGCCCTCTGTCAAAAGAGTTTGGGCCAGTGCTTGATCTGGAAGAGATGGCAACTGGCCTATACCTGCAAAAGCATCTTGAGGAGGTCATGGTGTCTGCACAGAATATTGTTGTAGTAACTGTCGCCACAGTACAGAGGACGGGCGGAGAAACAGCAGTGCCCTGAGGGAAGAGGAGGAGATCCATCTCAAGGACAGAGAGTGCTCATCCACCAGCCCCCACCCCCTTACCCATTCCTCGTCCTCCATGCTTCACCTTGCCTGCATTCAATTACACTTTGTCAAAAACTTATTTTGGGCCCAGCCTCCCAAAAGTACCATGCTTTGCAAGTGACTTTCACAGTGCAAGCAGAATCTAATTCAAAATCATCAGGCCAATTTCAGAGATAAAATCACTCATCATTTTCAGACAAGGACAATAAAAAGGCCTGCTGAAAAAAAAATCTCAAACGTGTGTTTAATCAGCAATGGGAGCATTTTATAAACTGTTACATTAAAGAGGGTTTATCTACAGATGGTCATTGATGCACTGAGGGCATTTCAGTGTCTGCTTGAATTTGCTTCTCTTGCCAAGCCACCAGTCTTCCTCTCTGCTAACCCCCTACACACGTTCTCTCATGTAGCAGAAGAAGGTCTTCTGCACTGCTGATTCTTCATCTAAAACACTCAGGCAGAAAAAAGTTCGGAAATTAACACCAGCCTGATCAGCGGAGGCCTGAAGGTTTACCATCTGCCGTGATGCCTGAGTCGCCGTGGCCGCCACCTTCAGAACATATGCATCAAAACCCTGGGTGAGGGGGACTGAAGGATGCATGCAGAGGGCAGCAAGAAGGCTGGCCGGGGCTGAGGGCTGGGGAGCCAGACATGCTAGCAGAGCTGGTGGCTGTCTCTGCTCTCTCTTCCTCTCTCATTACTGAGGCCCACCAAGGTCAGGAGAGGACATGCTGGTTCAGACCCAGCAGCATAGAGCTTGGCCTGGCAATGACAAAAAGCTCTCAGTTGCAAGCCCACTCTCGCTCGCTCTCTCTCTCTCTCTCTCTCTCTCTCTCTCTCTCTCTCTCTCTCTCTTTCTCTCTCTGTCAGCAAGGGCCTCAGGCACTCTCCTTAACACACAGGAACTCTTTTATCACCCTAGCTCTCCCCACCCACTCTCTCACTCTCTCCTAAGTAGCAGAATGTTGAAGGAGGCACCGGGCAGGCCATGACAGCAGTAGGCCCATTTGTTTAAATTACAAGGGAATTTGGCTTATGTGTTGTCAACATGAAGAACAAATAAACAACCCTCTCTCCAGTTTTGTAGCACACAATGTTCATTCTCCTGGATCAGTAAGATACATAATCATGACAGTGGAGGGTGTGTAGTTTTGTTTATTTAGATGATTACAGACACTCAAAAAAAAAAAAAAATAATAATAATGTAAAGTTAAAATTGCAAATGAAAATGACACACTGGTTAACATTAACTCTATATGATTTCTCTTGCTCTTTTTATTTTTTTTTGGAGAGGTGATAGTGGTAGTGCTGGAGTGTCTCCTGTGAGACAGATGGGGGTGTGTGGGTGGCAGGGCCACGGGCAGTCTCTCCTGACTGAAGGGTTAATAGTCCGTCCAGAGGGTAGATCCACCTGCTTTTTAATTAATGTTTTAAGTGCGAAGTCATCCTTATTCGAGTCAAGATTCTGGTCTTATTCTGTGTAAGCTTGAAATGTTTTGTGCCATTTCTGCATGGATGCCTCTACAATGTGCTGCACTAATTGCACTGACATAATTTAGATGTTTAAATATTCTAGACTCAGTATATCATGATTACAATGTTATAATTATAATTTATATAAGATTTAAAGAAACTTAAGTGGAGTAGCAACAATGTTCTGGGAAAGATTATTGCTTGCAATCAATAATTATTCACTATGAACCCATGATTAAATTTTCTCAAACAATGAAGCATTGAATCCCAACCAATATACTGCATTTTGTTTTAAGTTTTAGTTTCAGTTTAGTAATTAGAATAGATAACAAAACATAAGCACACAGCTCAAAAATAACTTTACAAAGGTTTACTCCAATCTGATTGAATTTAGTCTGATTACAGATTAAGACTTAAGTGTTTATATGTTGAAAGTCCCTTTTTACCTTCACACTATAAGTAATCCAATCCAAAATAACATTAACGAATACTGTGCTATTGGTATATAAATGTTAGCACACAATGTTGCTTACTACACACCTGTTAAAAATAATCTAACAGAATTTTTAAGGAATGTTGATGTAGCACATTCAACTTCTCAGTCTCAGCAGTACATGAGCATTTAACATTCAGTCACTCTCCATGCAGCGTTGCAGCACTTATATGCTCTGGCTCTGTTGCTATTTGCTTTCCTTGCCTGTGTTTTCTGTTTGTTTTACCCAGAGGCCTGGCATATTTTTTACCCTTAGTCTTTTGGTGTTGTTGTTATTCTTTATTTAAATGTATTCAGTCTGACATTTAATTCTTATTTCTGATTTTGTATAAGTTTACTATGCCATTTACTGTATTGTCAATATATCTTTTACCCTTCAACCATTTACAATAATCAATCAAGTACATCCAATTCCAGTGTCAGCAAGTGCCCTGCCCACTTAGCCAATATGAAAAATGCTAGGTCCTAATTTAATTCAGTTTTTCTCTAAATCAAGCACAAGGTCCCCTCCCCTCCCTCTTTTTTAAATGTACCTCCACAGCTGTTTAAAGAGAAGCGCAGGTGATAATGTTTGCCCTATGTGGCACTAAATAAATCAGCATAACCTTTGGCTTGCCCTTTGCTCATCCTGCGAACTTTGCCTGACCTTACAAGACATGCTTGGATTAAAGGACCCTTTCTCCTGGCTCACCAGTAACCCAGCATCTCCAGCGCCCCCAAAAGCCTCCACCCCTGTAGGCAGATGAAGTTCAATCCATCCATGCTTTTGTTTCATATCCCTAATATCTCTTGCTTCAAAAGCCCCGTGGCCCATGGCAGCCACCACTGAACACCCCAAGTGGCCACTCAAGATTCACCTCGATCAGCACTGCTGGGACCCTGAAGACCTTCAGCTCTTCAGTGGGGGCACCACCCTCTGCTAGCTGCAGGAGGTCCCCTAAGCACCAAGGCCCCCAGGAGTCCAGTAAAGGATATCAAAGATGAAACATCAATGAATGCCACTTGAAGGATGTGCAACAGAGGTGGAGGAAAGGCCATGCCAAAAAGAATGACGTCTGAACGCCCATCAGGAAGCCTGCAGAGAGGTGAGAGGGTGAGATTAGTGCTTTTGAAATCAGATGATCAATGAGCAACAATGTTAGAATTGTGGTATTCTATAAACAAAGCACTCACAATAAGCACACATGCACACATGCAACACACACACACACACACACACACACACACACACACACACACACACACACACACACACACACACATATATATATATATATATATATATAAACTGTGAACTCATTGGTCAAGAGTAGATAAATGTTTGAGCACTGTGGTCAAATTTCTGTTACAGTAAATATTTAAATAGTGTCAGTAGTATTAATCAATCTCTAAACAGTGGTATGAATATAAATGTGAAACTTTACTCGTGACCATGTTCATGATCCACTAAAATTAACCTGCTGTTACCTTAAGTAACCCAGTTTGTGACCAAATTCAACCTCTGCTAAATTAATCTCATGGTGAGTATCAATGCTGGTATTTGCTAGTTCTTTGCTAGCAGAATTGCACCGTTCCACCTTAAATAGTCCTGCAATTACATTATAGCACTTGGGCATAATTAAAGGGAAGGCTGACTGCCAATAATAAAGGGCCTTAAACACTTTTTTCAGTTTTTACCAAAACAGTACAAAATATTTTGGTCCCCTAATCTAAATTTGTAATTTTTTTCAACCATCTATTTTGTTCACAACCCCAGTGCTTTCTCCTCAGCTGTGGAGCTGCATCTCCACAGGTCTGTCCACAACTAGTTCAAAGTACCGAGCTGTGTGTAGAAGCTCTACTAAGGTGTAATCTGTGAAAGAACTCTTCATTCTGCTTTCACTCTTCCTAAAAGCAGTTTACTCTGAGAGGCCCTGTCTCAAATCACTCCCTCTCCACTATGTAGTGGAGTCAATACACACTATAGTTTGTGAAATAACAACGCCTCCACCCAAACATTGTCTGATGTGTCTGATCTAAAGTTGTCTAAATACAGCAGTCAGTCAGACAGCTCACTAATTAACATGCTCCCACTCTTTAACCATTTCTGTACTGTTTTAAGTAGTGCACTATGTAGGGAGAACAATGTGATGGAAACTGCAGGTTAGTGGTGAAAGGAGAATAGTTTTACTGTGGAGATTAAACTTTAGGGGTGTTTCTCCTGTATATTATTGCTGTCAAGCAAAATTCGTCTACATTTTTGCAGTTTTTAATTTTTTAATATAATGTAAATCTGACAGTTGTTCTTTGGATTGTATCAGAATTTCATGATGATTAGTCTGGTGGAAAGGCTCCAAATAAAAATAAAATCTTTAAATAAAATCTTAAAATGAAGTTGTTTAAATATCTCAACAACATCAATAAAAGGGCCCAAACAGTTTTGTTCTAAAGCCCTGGCAGTATTTAAATAGAAACTCTGATTGGTTGTGCCTGTGACTTTGACTCTGCTGTCCTGCCCCCAGCTTAAACAGAGACTCTGATTGGTTGTGCCTATACGTTTGACCCTGCTGTCCCACCCCCAGCTGAAATGGATACTCTGATTGTTTGTGAGACTCATATAGGTCACTGCATTCTGCTGTTTGTGCTGTGCAGGGGACATAACAATGCACAGTAAAAGTTCATAAAGTTAAATCATGATCAAAGTTTTTAGTGACTGAATATACATTGTCAGTATTATGCTGCTATCATGCAAAACCTTGCCTCTCCATTTTTGTTGTTTTTAACTTTGTGACAACTGAATCCTACCTGAAAGCTACAGGACCATTGCTCTTACCCCCACCCATCAACCAACCCATAGGACTTAGCCTTGGATCTACAATGTCAACTGTGTGAATCTAACAGTTTTTCTTTACATTATATCAGACTGTCATGATGAATGGACCAATAGAAATGCTCCAAGTGCCCTGGAATAAAACCTTTTTACACTGATATCCACTCAGAGTTAAGAAGATTTTTTCCTTCCCCTGTAAAATCCCACATTTGGAAATATGAGGTTTCTGTGTGACAGCAATAGCACACCATCCATCCATTTTCTGAACCGTTTATTCCTGAATAGGGTCACAGGGGAGCCTGTGCCCAGCCGGCAACTTTGAGTGCAAGGGCGGGAAACAACCCTAGACAGGGCGCTAGTCCATCGTAGGGCACACACACACACACACACTAAGGGTCACTTTAGAGTCAC